>JAPYZT010006683.1:0-11513 GCA_030522965.1 Tryphoninae sp. A BG-2022a | reverse complement strand
ATTTAATTTCATTTTAACTTATTTTTAAAGATTTAATTTCATTTTACCTTATTTTTAAAGATTTAATTACATTTTACCTTATTTTTAAAGATTTAATTTCATTTTAACTTATTTTTAAGATTTAATTTCATTTTACCTTATTTTTAAATATTTAATTACATTTTAACCTATTTTAAAAAATTTAATTTCATTTTAACGTATTTTTAAATATTTGCTTTATTTAATTCGGGTTCGTTTGTCCAAATTTAATTACATTTTATTTCATTCGGGATTTGCCCATCATTTGCTTTGCCTGAATAAATTTAACTCGTATCAAGGAGATCCACCATCGAAAAATTCATTCAACACAATTTTCAATTTTTCTACCTTCATAAACCTTGGAGTTCGAACGTTACAACTTCCCTAATATATCTGCATATCGTGCGAGTCTCTCGAGAAGAAAACCTCTCGTTGTATCAACGAGCGCCGGCTCCCATCGACATTCTGTTGAGAACTTGAGGAAAAACCTGAAATACAAGCGTCGGCAGTTTGTGATTCGTCGGAAACGGTAGCCCGCATGAATAAAATTGTAGGAACAAGAAAAGAATGATAAATAAATGCAAAAAGAAATCGAGAAAAAAAGCGCACACACACACACATACACACAGAGAAAGAAGTCGAGAAGCGTCGATATTCGTATTTATGACGAAACGGTTTCGACTCGTCCGCGCGGACTAACCTCCGTCACGCGATTTACTCGCATCGCTCTACACAATGGAACATTGGCCGATAAACTCGTATACGTGTTTATGGCACTTTCATGTGCCGAGATAGATAGGCGTATATATCAATGCACGAAACAAAACTGGAATCTCCATCAACACTCCCCTTTTGCATTTATTCATCGAAATTCGTCTCCACCCGCGCGGTCCGTTAGAGAATGAAGAGGAAAAAAGGAAGGGGTGGTGGACGATGTCCGTATCGACGATAAAGAAGGAGGAAAGATGGTGGAAAGAAGGAGGAGTGAGGGAGAGGGGGAGGGGGGCGGGGGGGAGAGATACGATATGATTACTTTATTATGCCTTAGAGCATTACCTTGGAGCAAACTGCAACAATTTTCCGAGATACAATAATAATCAATATTAACATCACTTGCTGAAAGGAATAAGAATATTGACTCGTCCAGTTCCCACGAAAGTTCACAAGAGAAAACTTAGAAAATAAAACTCGAATTAAGAATAAAAATTAAAAAAATAATAAATAATAATAATAATAATAATAATATAACATAATAATTATATAATATAATAATATAAATATAACATAATATAATAATATTGTAATATTATTGTATAATGTTATATTTATATTATTATATTATTTTATTATATCTATATCATATTATTATATTATATATAATAATATATATTATTATATTATTATAATATTATAATATAATAAAATAATAATAAATAATAATACTTAATACATAATAATGATAATATCAGCAATAAAATTAACTCAAACTAAAAGTAAAAATAAGAAAGAAAAAAAAATAAGGATGAGAGGAGGAGGAGGAGGGGGGGGGGTGGAGATGGGGTTAAAAAGATGTAAAAAGAAGAATAATCCGAGGGCACGACAAGAGCAAGAAGAGAGCACAGATTATCGCTTATGCACAGTCCAATGCTCTCGGGAGTCGTGTAGCCCATTTGCAATTCGAGATATCGGCTCGAGATACACACATCGACATATAGATATATTCATATGCGTGTATGCCTTTGTGTATATGTGTATGTGCGAACACGCAGCTTCACTACCGAGAGTATAACGACCCGCGAGAGATCATAAATTTTCCGACGCCTGTGCGCCGCGGAAGAATGATGTAGTTTTTTCTCCCTCGGATCTCCTCCTCCTCCTCCTCCTCCAACTGCAACGACGCCGAATGCTTTCGTCGTCGTACATTTTTACGACAATTAACGTCACTTTCTATCGATCGAATTAATAGCGCAGTGGCGCGTCGATACTTCAGGAAATGAAAACGAACAACTATGTCGAGGGAGTCGACGCTTAATTGTTTATTTTCTTTCGTTCCCCGTTGCTTGTCTCGTCTCATTTTTCTTCTTCTCATTGCTGCACGAGACTTCGACGATCCTACGAATTAATTTCGATTGATTTATGTTAAATGCCCAAGGCTTGATTTAAATTTCTTCAAAACGATCGATCAAAATTTGATTGAAATTAGAACGAAATTAATTGATATCCTGCGTCGAACTAATTGATGTTGATTAGTTTTGATTAATTACTATTAATAATCGGACTGGATCGAATTTACATCGGAATTTATACGATTAATTTTATCGATCGTTAAATTCTCATTGTTCTTCGATAATGCATAATTTGATTTACGAGAATATTTTCATCGATGAAAAACGATAATTCTTTTAATTTATTACGTCGATCGTTTTGTCGAATACATTACATTTTATTATCGACAATGTACCGTTATTATATTATCGTCGTTATTAAAGCGAAGTGTCTCGTTCGTATGACGAAACTATCGTTCTCCGTTCAACGACACGTCGTAGACGGAAGGAGGAGAGGGTGGTGGGGAGGGGGGAGGAGGGGGTACGACGTGCCCGCATGCACCGGCTCGTACTTATTAATGGAATTGAGAGGAAAAGGAACGTGCGAGAACGTCCGACACGCGGGGGAGTTTTGTGTATGAAGGAATGAGGGCAGCACCCTTCTCTCTCTCTCTCTCTCTCTCTCTCTCTCTCCCCTCGCCCTCCCTCCTCCTCGCTCTCTCTCTCTCTCTCTCCCTCACCCTCCCTCCTCCTCGCTCTCTCTCTCTCTCTCTCTCCCTCGCCCTCCCTCCTCTTCGCTCTCTCTTCGCCTCTCTCCCACCCTCCGTCAACGTACCGGAAGTGAGTTATGGCTTCTAATCCTCTACGTTCTCCCCGCTCCTTCTCTCTCTCTCTCTCTCTCATTCGTCCCTTGTATCTGTACACGACGAATATATATAACACATAGGTGCGCCAATCGTACCAACAACCTTCGCATTTCAACCGAATAAACAATCCTACGTAATTACACAATTAATAAATCATTTTCTCATAAAAAAAAATCGCTAAATCATTTTTTGTTAAATTCCAACACGTTAATCGTGAATAATTATTTATTCCACGTACTTATGTACATTCCCGACGAGAAGAGAGAATTATTCATGCGACACCTGGTGGCGAAAATTGGAAACAATAAAAATGCTCGCTCCAATTAGTTACAAAAAATTCATTTGTCATTTGTATTCTTTTTTTTTTTGTTGTTCAATAATGGAAACGATTGATTCGAATTTAAAGGAAAGAAAATAACGTTTGCGTCCGTTTCAATAAAAATAATGTCTTGTTTCAATCACAGTTATTTACTCGCACGGTTTATACTTGTGGGTAACCACATTGAGAACGAGAGTACATTGGGGCATGGACCAACGACGAAAAATCTCACCCACGCTCGCGTTCGCGGTAAAGTTCTCCCCTGAGAGACGTTGACGTACCACGACGAGAATGATTTACGAGCGCACAAAGACCCGAGGGATGCGACCGATTAATCGTCCCTGAACTTTCCGCGTACAGTATTTATCTCTCGTTGCGAACCGGCGAACTTTTGCGTCATGAACACGCGTGTATTAGTCGCGAGGATACAAGCAAATATGACGCGTATACGTCTCGAGTCGACGAGATGACAAGGAGTCGAGACATATTGGGTGCAGCGCGAATGCACGAAGAAAGGAAGGAACTTTCCACTCGAACTATCGCACATTATTAATCTGCCGGTTCCAAAAGTTTCGAGCGGTTCAAACTTTATAATCTTTCTTTTTTTTTTTTTTTAAATGAAATAAAGTTCGATCTCGTTTTGTTTTATTTGATTTGATTTTTAATAATTTGAATGGAACGAATCGATTAATCGAATGAAGCGGTTTAAACTTTATAATTTTTTTAATGAATTATAATTCAATCTTGTTTTGTTTTATTTTATTTGATTTTTAATAGTTTGAATGGAACGAAATGATTAAACGAACGAAACAGTCTTCAATCTTTATAATTTTTCTTTTTTTTTATTTAAACTAAATTTAATTTAGTTTTATTTTCTTTTATTTTTAATAATTGTAATGGAACGAAGCGATTAAACGAATGAAACGGTTGAAACTTCATAAATTTTCTTGTTTTAATTAAATTAAATTCAATCTAATTTTATTTCATTTTATTTGATTTTCAATGGTTTTAATGAAACGAAGCGATTAAAACTTTATAATTTTTCTTTGTTTTTATTTAAATTAAATTTAATCAAGTTTTGTTTTATTTTATTTTTAATGATTTTAATCGTACGAAGTGATTAAACGAACGAACCGATTCAAATTTTATAATTTTTCTTTTTTTAATTAAAAAAAATTCAATCCAATTTTTCTTTATTTGATTTGATTTTTAAGCTTTTAATGAAACGAATCAAGCTGAATTCAAATTTCGTCCATCGACAATTTTTATTCGTGCCTACTAAACACATTTTTTAAATCAAAATACCTCGTCTGTTTTAACCGTATACATTCCCTAAGTCCTCGATCTAACGTTATCCCTAATATTTCCTTCCAAAGTAAATAAACCGAAAAAAAAACATCGTCGTAAAAAAGAAAGAAAAAAACAGTCAGCGAACGCGTCATTCGTGAGCTATCAAGAGGTTCCTGCAGTCCGCGCCAGATGCCAGCCACGTGCAACAGCACCGTCCTTTCACAGGATCGCGCAGGATTCGAGACGCCCGGCAGAATTCCAGACTCTCTACGTTTATCTTTCTCGTCGATGACGCATTCATTTTTTCCTCTCCAAAAGCCCATCGCGTTTATACATAATTATTGTTTTCGCGTCTCGTCGAGGACCTAAAACTTTTCGACGCCGCGTATTTGTAAAGCGTTATTATCCGTTCGGCGACGACACGTGGATTAAAATTTATTTTTTCCATCTCGTCTCTTTTGCATCTTCGAACTTCCAATGTTACCACCCACGAGTGAAACGATCGAATTAACATAAACGATTTCCAAATGAAAGATCGAATGCAAGAGCGTAATATCGAAATAAGCGTGAGCGTGTTGTGTTGTACCTGACGGAGAAGGTTTTCTCCCACTACTTTCTCGCTTCTTCAGCCACCTCGAACGTGTATACACAGTAATACGATGTAAGTAAAAAATGAGGAATAAGACGGAGGAGTTTGCGATTCCCCCGTTACCGGCAAGCCCGTTGGTTCGAACGCATGGGCCGCGCTCCAGTCAGTCGGTCACGAGCCGTCGTCGCGAGTGGTCACGTGTCACCACGCATTCCATTCCTATACCACGTGATTCTTCATTATTTACAATTCTCGCTCTTCTACCAAAACATAAACAATAATAAATTATTTACGTTGTAATTCCAATCGAATATAAACAAATTGTTTAAAACAAATGAATTTTTATCTAAAATAGAAATAAAGATTGGATTCATACGAGTGCAAGTGGGGAAGTAATGAAAATAAAAATGTTTCAACGGTGCATCGTGTAGAGTGCAATGTGCATTGTGATTCGTATAGTAACGAGGTAACCGAACGAGACTCGATTGGGGGATAAGCTAGAATCCTGCTGTTGCTTTAATGTTATTACACGTGCGGTTAAGCATTTCTTTTTGCATTTGATCGAAAATTGGAACGATGGTATGAACTCGAGAGAGAGAGAGAGGGAGAGAGAGAGAGAGAGAGAGAGAGAGAGAGAGAGAGTCCCATTGGTGGATGGTGCTTCTCGACGGTGAAGCACCTGACTGTACCGCCTGTCGGAAGTCTCGTGTCTCACCGTACGTAGATCATTTCGTATTATAGCGCAGTATGTACGGCTTCCCCTTCGAATTCGCTTAATGCCACGCATTTTACCAACTCTGTGGTACAACTTTTGCATATATATATATATTACATATATATATATATATATACATATATATATATATATATATATATATATATATATATATACATAGAATATATTAATTAGTATATTATCAGAATTCTATATTATAATATAATATAATATATTATAATATAATATTATATTATATTATATTATAATATAATATATTATATTATATTATATTACACTATAATATATAATATTATAATATTATATAATATAATAATATATTAATATTACAATATATTAATATTATAATATATCATGATATTATATTATAATATATTATATTAGAAAATATTATAATATTAAATCACAAATTCTGGCATGTTACTAGATCCAATCGCGATTCGATATTCCTACGTACTTAGACACTTCTCCATTCGATTGAACTTCGCTGATGGAACGAGAGAGAGAGAGAGAGAGAGAGAGGGAGTGGACGGGGACAATTTCCGGTCTGACGTATATCCGATGTTTCTCTTTAATGAATTTTAAATGCATTCCTGACATCATGAGGTCATCCTCCTTTCAATTATATCCTGTATTTGAATTTTGTCAAACGCATAGTAAAATTATACGGAAAATTTAATAACGATTTTATTACCTTCCGCTATATTGCATTTTAATTATTCATTCTGCACTTTAATTACTGAAATTAATTCGAGAGTAAAATGTAGATAGGATCAATTTTCGTATGCGTCGAGTAAAAATTCTTTTGATATTCATGCTCGAAACGGCCATTAAGTCCTTGGTGAATTTTATTTTTCGCTATTTTCTTTGACGCTATGCGAAGCCTGCCACGAAATCGTTTAATCGAGCTTCGGAGGTTAAATAAATTGAACTCTACTTTGTCTTCGTTGCTGGTTTCTCAATGAAACGTATTAGTGGCACTTCTATCGTTTCTCTGACTCGTTCTTTCTCGACTCGCTCGATTGCAAGTTTCTTCGGGAATTCCTGAGAGTAACAAAAGCAAAATAGAAAGAAAAAATTAAATCGAGTCGTTTCGATCGTCGAACGAGGCGAGTTTAAATGCCTCGATTTCTCGAGACACTCCTATCTTGTCTATTTTCGTCGTTTTAGTAGTTTTTGTTTTCCGGACGATCAAGAACATTCTCTCGACGGACCGTTAATATTCTTATCTCGTTTTTTTCTTCTTCTATCCCTTTTCAAGTTCTCTCGCGTCTACAGCGAGAACGATCATGCGCCGTGGGCACAGATGTACGCCAAGATCCGGGCCACTCGTGGAATTCTCGAAGGGGCCCAAGCCCGGTCTCTCTCTCTCTCTCTCTCTCCCTCCCTTTTGTTCTTTCTCTCTCTCTCTCTCTCTCTCTTACTGTTTAACCAAACTTCGAATTTCCTTTCCTCGTACATCGTGTAAAATATACGAAATTACAAGCTTTATCCACACCGTTTAGTTGCTGACGAGCGATAAAAAAACGTATCAGGAAAGATCTAAATTCTTCGAAATTATTCCGGAATAATACAAAAAAATAAACGGAATTTAAGCGATCGGACGACTTTTATCACGTTCTCTCTTTGATAAACACCGTGGGATGTTTACATTTATGTAACTTTCGAGTCCCTTGTTCCTCGCGATAAGACACTTTTGCTTTGATTAGTGCGAGGGAACGAATAAATATAACAAAAAGAATTAAGAAAAAATAAAGATTATATTTATTTTCGTACGTTTTTCTTTATCTCGTTCCTCATTTGATATTCCTCAAAGCGATTGTTATTTAAAAAGTCATTAAAAAATCGTCGTATCAGCGTTAATAAACTATCCCTTCGCCCTACGCGAGTCGTTGCATCGCAAACAACAATAATTAACATTATCACTGAAAAAAGCACTAGACAATTATTATTAAACGTTTTCTTAACGTAAACAAACAAAAATTGCTTTTACGTCCAAAAAAACAAAATTTATGAATTTTTTTCAAAAAAAAAAAAAAAAATAATCATAGAGCTAAATATAATTAAACGTCCCCTCGACCTACTCGGAGAAAATTCCTTCCGACTAAAGATAGTCCCGCGTGTATAATAATCATCGCGATAAGAGGGAATGATTCATAAATATTCACGATATTATGTTAGCTCTTGTCGGTTCTCATCTGTTTGCAAATGCTCGAGGTGACGAGACCACTGTGCATATATATACTATCTATCTATCTATATATATATATATATGCGCATATTTAGTTAATACTTATCCCCCAAAACGAAAATGCAGAGTCGAAATGGCGTTATCCACAGGGAGGTGATACAATCGTGGAATGTTGAGTCGATGTGAAGATTAGAGAAGATAATCGAGATGAGACGAGGATTACCATAAACCGTACTCGATCTTTGTGTCGTCTTACCGACCGAAAAATAAAAAGCAACAACAAGAACAAAAAAAAAAAACGAACGCGAGACTTTTGAGAACGGTGAAAATAATTTCAGGAGTAGTTTGTGGCCAGAGCGCGAAGAGTTTTCCATCAGACTTCGGTGTCATGCGAATCGACAACAACGAGGCTGCCCAAAAGGCTTATCTGGTAAGAAGATTCACTACGGAAAAATATGATTTCGAGTCGTATATACGCGATATGTGTTAATCGTATATTTTCAAATCGAGACACGTGGATGGATTTAGATATTGGGTCAGTTGATTCAAGATCCTCGAAGACATTTGTCATTATTTTCTTTGAATTAATTACGATTTAGATTTAATTCAACGTAGGATCACGAATTTACGTTTTGATAGAGGAAAATGTGGCACGTGTACCGAGAAAGCGATGTATAATGTTACTTTTATTGTTACTACTTGTATTTATCTACTATTACTGATTTTTCAACGACCCACTTAAAATTTACTCATTGCGGAACTTTATTTTATTCTAATTTGTCCAAATTACATAATTTTTGTGGATACTATGGTAATACTAATAATTATAGTTATTCCTGATAATAATGATAATAACAATAATTATCATTATTGTAATAATATATTATTCTTATAGTTATATAATTATTATTATCATTATATAATTATTATATAATTATTATAGAGAATAATAATAATAATAATTATTATTATTATTATTATTATAGAGAATAATAATAATTATTATTATTATATATTATTATGGCTTAAGGAAAAAAATTAATTGAGCCAAATTGGAGAAAACAATTGTTTGTAGCGAGTAGAAAATAACAATAACAATAATAATGACAATAAATAAAGAAAATTGTTTCGCCATATCGAAGAAAAAGGTTTGGCGACCTCAAACCGCATAATTTTTCCATGCGCGAGCGAATGTCTTTCTTCAAACTTAGAACAGGTGGCCGTCCGCCGTTGAATTTCTTCATTTCTTTTTTCTTCATCTGTTGCATAAACGGAGTTCTCCACACCGTTGTAAGAAATGTTTACTCCGGAGCATGACAAAAGCTTCCTCTACGAACGATCGCCGTATTCATCGGTAATTAATTCTCGTACACCAACCTCTTTCGAATCGTTTGCACGCGTGCAAACGTCCGTTTTCCACCCGGGGATGGACGAAAGCTTCCAGTCGCATCTGTTGGCCACGGGCCAGCGTAAGAAGAGCGACGGTTCTGTCGTTTGTTACGTGCGCGCATGCTTAACGCGAAGTATTCTGCCTACTTCTCAAAAATAATATGCAGGAGGAAACCAACCGTGATATACGTGATCAGCGAGCAATTTCCGATCGATATAAGCTCGAAGGATCGATTTAAAAAAGCGATTTTGAAAAGTCGCATTTTAAACCTCATTTTGGACCTTGCGACGCGAGGAGGTCGAAAAATAAAAATGTTCTGTTAGACAGATTGTAAATTGGCTTATTCGATCGGTAATTTCTCGACAATGAAATTTATAACGTTATTTTGATCGATATATCGGAAAAATTTTCGGAGAAAAACGCAAAGAATTCGAAATAAGGATTTCCCCTCTGGAGGTCAAGAAAATCTTAAAAATTGAAAACGAAACGATGATTTTCGTATTGTATGGAAAATTTGCGATCGATATAGGCTCTTAGAGCCGGGGACAGGATTAAAATTGATCGGAATTCAATATGGCCGATTTCGATGAATATCGCGAAACCTCGAAAAATCGACTATTCCCGAGGCTGTATCTCCGTTCCCGTTCGACCGACAGAAAATTGCACGAATGGCTTTTCGAAGAGCTCGCCGACTACTCGAGAATCAGCTAAGGAGCGTCCAGATAGCTCAATTTTTGTACCCGTGGCGAGACTTTGAAAATCGCGATTTTTCGGACCCATTTCGGAAAAAAGGGACCTGCAAAACAACGCCTCGGCGATGAGGTCAAAATTTTGTTGTGTCCAAACCACCTTTATTTCATCATATTCGTGTTCCACGGGAAATTTCCGATTCCGAAATGCTGCTACAAAGTCTTTTTAGTAGAAAACGAATTTTGACCCCTCTGGACCCCCAAAAGTCCCGAAACTAATATCCGAATATTGACCTCTGCACTTGTCGGGGGTCAAAATTTTTTTTCATCCAAAAAGACTTTGTAGGGTGTTTACGGAATCGGAAATTGATCGCTGATTAAGAATCTGACGTTATTTTAGCCGATATCTCAAAAACTCTAGGAGAAAAATGCAAAAAACCGAAATAACGTTGAATATTTATATATATGACGGAATGCATATACGATCGAGCTTCCTGTACTCCACGCGTAGAGGTCGCTCATGTATTCGCCTCCATTGCTTCTGCCAGCTTACAGTCCTACGAATACATTTGCCACTGACAACTATATCTATATCGTGCACTCGGTGCAACGAGGTTACACACTTTTTTGAGAAAACTGACGAGATCGATCATTTTACATTTGTTTCCTTTTTTTACTTTTCCTGACAAGATTTACAACTAAAAGAAACAACGTTATTCCCCGTACATGCGATGTGCTTTTTTGCTTATCTTTGTTTTATATGTTTCTTTTTTATTATTCTTTTTATGTTCTTGTTGCGGACTTTTTTGGTTTTATTTTCTCGTTTTTTCGTCAAAAAATATGACGACACGGGCGAAACGGAGTTGCTCGTTCACGCCCATCAAAGTCCATCGGAGGCAGCGTGTAAGCAGCGAGCGTGCCAAAGGTCGAGTCCCTCCGCGGGTTAATTACGATGCCTTTCCCCACCGGTGACTCGCTCACTCCTCACCGAGGAAGCCCGACTCTCGACCGGCATGGGAACCGACGCGGAATGAGAGAACTCGCGTTAACGAAGACGTAGGGCGAGAAAAGAAAGAAAAAAAAAACGAAAAAAAAAACGAACAATTTTAAAAAGAAATGTTCTTTTGTCGGGGTAGACGGAGAATTCTCCGGTATTCTCGTGAAATTGTGGACGAGAGGAAGAACCTTCTTCGGCAGGTTCGGAGCCTTCGTTGTGTTTTTACTCGAGAAAAAAAAATCGAGGCTTTTTATTTATTTTTATTTTTTTTAATCTTTTTATCCGCAAAGAAATTGGAGTTTAATTAGAATTTATTAATTGAATTAACGTTTAATTGATCAATTTTCAATTCTTTCAATTAACTGAATAAAGCAGTTCAAAAT
>JAPYZT010006682.1:0-11996 GCA_030522965.1 Tryphoninae sp. A BG-2022a | reverse complement strand
TCTCTCTCTCTCTTGAGAGAAAGAAGGAGAGAAAGAAGAGACGCATACGCGCACGATAAGAAAAACTCTCGTCCGCAAGAACTCCGGGAATTTAATCTAGATAAGAATTGTTCCATTTGACGGGTTTTCTCGATCTTTATAGATACGCGTTGTATATACACCCACGCGCCGGACCAACATTCGATGCAATGGAAAATCCACCACACCCTCCTCTCACGCTCTCCATTTTCTTCGATATCGCGATCTATTTTCTCGCTCTCCTTCTTCTCCCTTCCTCCTAGCCGCAAGCCTGAATTCGTCAATTCTTTTTTTCATTCGCAACAATCTTCGGGCAATAAGCTTTTCTTTATTTCACCATCGTTCTCCTTATCTTCATCATTTTCCTCGCACTTCTTACACGGTAATACTGCAAACTGGAGACATCCGATTCTCGAGAGTGAGAGAAAGAGGTCGAGTAAAAGAGAGAGAGAGAGAGAGAGAGAGAGAGAGAGAGAGAAAGAGAGAAAGAGAGAAAGAAAGAGAGAGCTCAGTCTCCACTATAGCCAGTTTTATCGAGCCTCCGGATCGGCCACTTCCGTTATGCAAACACGCGACTCCCGTTTTCTCCCTTCCGCCAGCGTTATATTCTCCCTCTCTCGCTCGCGAGGATACGAGAAATTATACACGGGTACACACACGTGTGTCGGGACACACGGAGGAGTTTCAGGTCGCGGGCAAACATACACGCGGAGCATACACGCGTACCACCCGTTCACAATGCTCTATTCATGTGGGGTGTACGGGAGGATTTTACTATCGGCGAAGGTGTATAACGTGCGGCTAAATGACACGCCGTTGGCGAAATAGCTCGCGAGGTCGTTTCGTTGATTTTTTTCCGATTTTTTTTTTACTCCTCTCCTCCTCCCATTGGCCTCTCTCGGCGCACACGAGACTCGAGGAAAAATTCAAACAAATTCGAAAGGAAGGTTTGCAACGAGGAAACAAAGAAAAAGAATGGAAATAAAGAAATCCGCGCAATCGCGAGGCTAGAATCGTGCGACCCGACGATAAATAGTTTTCTCCTTGTTTTATGAAAGAAACAAAACGAAAAACAAACTTGAAATATCGAGAGAACGTGAACTTTTTTTTAAACGCAACTCGACACACGATGAATAAAAATCCTGTCTGATCACAAACGCGAATCACTTATCGTTCAATCGAGACGAGCAAAAAAGCTTCGCTTAAAAAACTTCATCGAAACGGTGTTAAATATATTTGTAATTTTGATTACGCGAATGGATCAGGATCGAATGGCAATTGGAGGTTCGTTGGATCGTGCGTTTCTCGACGTGGATGTTTTAGCTTCGCTCGTGGGGTTTTCATAGCGTTGCGTCGGATTGGTTACCCCGACGTATAAACGTGCAAGAAGTCACGTGCTTTTGGTATTGGCGACATACCAGCTACCCACGTGTCTATATTTATATATATATTTATACACAGAGTGTACATTACCGCTTGGACTATAAAGCATACCTAAAGCAAGGGAGGCAGAGCCAGAAGGGGAAGAGCGAAAGAGAAAGAGCGAGGGAGAATGAGAGAGAGAGAGAGAGAGAGGGGGGGGGGAGAGGGAGGGTTTTGTGGGTACAGCACTTTGGTAGGGCCGTGGGTTTATTTCGTCACGGACGTGGGTTTTACGATTGGCGTTTTACGGGCGTCGCGGAGTTCGCCTCTCGCAATGTTATCCCTCTCTCTCTCTCTCTCTCTCCCTCTCGTCTCAACCTCGATCCTCCGATCGTGTCGCGAAATTGCCGGGTGTGCAGTTTGACCATCGGCAAGGCAAAACTGCAACCACGAACGAACCGACTCTCGTCGCTGTTTAAATGCCCGATTTTTGCTTCCGAAACGCGAGAGATACATCGGGGCTCTCTCTCTCTCTCTCTCTCTCTCTCTCTCTCTCTCTCTATATATATATATATATATATATATATATATATTTATATATATATAATGAAGATCGTACACATAGGGAGGGAGGAGTAGGAAATTGCGGAAAGTTTGAATCTTCGGTCCGAGGGACAAAGGGAAAAAAAATAATGGCGAGAGAGAGAGAGAGAGAGAGAGAGAAAGAGAGAGAGAGAGAGAGAGGGAGAGGGAGAGAGAGAGAGAGGAGGAGTTTTATCGCGAGAGGAACAAACGTACGACCTACGACTTTTAAGTCCTTCCTCTTATCTACTTGCATGATATCGTACGCGATATATAGCTTTCTCGGGTACTTTAATATTGTGTATATATATTTTTCTTTTTTTTTCCTTTCTCACCAGCGAAAAGGGAACGATGTTATATGCAAAAGGTATCGACTGCAGATGTCTATCTATATATATGTATGTATATTGGTGTATGTGCGCTGGGTACGCGATATAAATATGGCTTTGTGCTACATTCGAGATATTTTATCACTGACGTTAGCTCTCCGCGACGAGAGATACGGAAGGAGGAGGGGGTAGGAGGCGAAGACTCGTAGCATCGAATTGATATATTATACGGTGCGTTATATGTATTGGGGGAGGTAGTTTTCTAGAGCGAGTATCCAACACCCCATCGCGCAGATATCGCGAGCAGATGGCCTCTGGAGAGCGCGCGTGGCTCGCGAGGGAGGAAAAAAAAAAGAGATTTTAAAAAACTGCGAAATAAATGGTAGTCGATAGATTGGGAAACATTGAAGCGACGTGCGAATAGAGCTTTCGCGAAAATAAAAATAATTGTCACGTTACACGAGGGAAAAGTAAACAAAACAACGTACAGATTAATATTTTTATTCAATATTTGATCGAGTTTTTATTTTGTGTTTTGTCCTTTTATTTTCCGAGGCTGTGAAAATTCTCACCCGGGGAGAATCGCGTCTTTATGCCCATCGCGAAGAGCGTGTTGGCGAGTAGCGACGAAAAGGTGAAAAAAATAACGCGAAGAGGGTGTAAGTGTGTGAGAGAGAGAGAGGGTGTGTCCTTGCACGACGGGTCCACTAATTTCGTGAAACAGCCACTTACTTTCCGGATAATGGTCGGTAGAGTGGAGAACAGGAGAACCGGAAGTGCCCAATGGGAGCGGAAAGGGGCTCGTGGTCACGTGAGCCTCGTGATATTCTTAGAGCACGTCGAGTTTCTCACCCTTCTCCGCGTCATATCACTTTTACCAACCCTCTACGATATAACGTTGTTGTTTTTTTTTTTTTTTTTTTTTTTTTTTTCCCCCCTTATACGGCAACACGGGCGCTTTATTTTATTTTTTTCGTCGTGCCCGAACTAACCGCGATAAATTCCGAAGCACGCCACCCCCTCCTCCCCTCCCTTGTAAGTGTAATACCCGAACTTTACCCCTGCTGTAAGAAAAGCTCGACGTACGATTTGCGTAAACGTGCGAACCACCCCTTTACATACTTTATGGAGAGTCTCCCTCTTTCTCTCTCTCACACACACACTCACCCTTTCATCCTGTATCCCCTGTTGAAACTCACCCCCCTCGTCTCGTGGAAACTAAATGTTTCGTTTTCCTCTCTATTTTTCTATGTGCCTTCCACGTTTCGACTCTCCGCTCTTCGTATTACGTCAGGGGATGATTTACGGGACTTTAACTCAGCGAGGTTTACTTTTTGCCGTGGCATGGGGGACGTTGTTTATTTAATTCGTATTCTCTCCGACTCGTTCTCTTTGCCCTTTGTCTTGTTAACCTCGTTTCAAATGCTTAAAAATAAATAAAAAAAAGAGAGAGAAATGACAAAGAAATAATAAACACGATATAAAAATCCACCCTTAAAATTTTCGCAAATTTTAAGGGTGCAACGAGAAGTGACGTATCTTCCCTATATCACGTAGCACGTTCATAAAATTCGTGATTTATCTATGAATTTACGTGCGAAAAATTATCGAAATACGCTTATCCATTGGGAAAAGAAACTTTTCATTTAGCATGAGAAGATCGACGTTACGCTGTCATTAAACGTACCAGAGGGAAGGAGGTGGAGGTAGGGGGAGGGGGCGTATTTTCCATGCTCGTTACCGCAACCCCTCGAGCTTCTCCCGACCCTATGCCCTCTCGTTATCAATGCTGAATTAATAAAATTCAGGCGCTCCACGAATATACCAAGGGAATGAATAAAACCGATATCGAAATTGGGCGAAAAAAGGATAAAAAAAGGAATTTGGATTTTTTCACCCCCGAGTGAACGGAGCAAACCGAAGATAGGTGGGGGCTGTTTTTTTTATGCACGTCCAGTATGTAAAACGGGAGAGAAAGTATAAACGCTTGGCCATTGGTTCCGGAAGAGGGATGGGTTGAGGGAGGAGAGGCTTTTCTGGTAATACGTCACGGGTGATGAAAAAAAATGATTCCTGCCAAGCTTCGAACTCGGTTTCTGCCGATTTTCAACGAAACTGGGTTAAAGGCCCGCCAATTTCGCACGCGTCATGGTTTGCCGTACACATTCGTCATTTCCTGTGTTTCTCTCTTTCAACCCTTCCCTACGTTTTCTCTCTTTTATTTTTGTTTTGCACAATTTATATGTTTATTATTTTTGCGTGTGTGTGTCTGTGTATGTGCTTTTTTTTCATTCGACGTTTTACTGTCTAGCGTTTCTATCACCGTCGTTGTCCGAAAGTCCTGATTTTTACGTCTGTTATTTGTATTATTGCTGTTTACGTAAGGTAACATATATATGTGTGTGTGTTCGTGTACGTTTATGTTTCTTTCCGGCCGTAAATAGAAAGAGAAAAATTACGTTACCTCCCCTTGGCCTTTGCAATCGCAGGTGAGCCTCCCGTAAAGATCGCAGGTGCACGGGCCCGAGTCGCAAACGTTCGAAGATTGGCCGTTCTCGGCTCTCGCAACCCCGTATCTCGGCAATCCGCTCCAGAAAAGTCCCAGAATCGCGCCACCGAGCACGAGTCTCCTCGCTGCTCCCATTTTCTTTTTTTCTTCTTCAGGAAGAAGAAGAAAAACCTCCGACGTTCGAGCGAGCTTTTTTTTCTCGAGGAGGAACAGCTCCTCCTCCTCACGCTTCTCTGTTTACTCCGGCCGCTTCGTAACGTTTTCGCAGCCCCTCCAACCCCCCAACCCCCAACTTCGACGTCTCTTACGTTTTCCTCGTTTTAGTTCTCGTATATGTGTGTGTGTGTGTGTGTGTGCAATTTCACGATAAAACGAGCCACGATTCAACGAAGTAACTCGTTCGACTCCGAAATCTTCGCGTCATTTTTTCTCTCTGCGTGTTTGTGTGCGTGTCTGTTCTTTTTTTCACTTGAGAATCTTTCGAGATTTTCAACGATTTTTCGTCTTTCTCGCGATATTTTAGGTGAATCTTGGATATCTTATCGACGATTTTAATGTCCTGGTGTGAACTTTGTGAATCAAGCTACGTCATCATTTCCGCCATAAGACACTGCGACTTTTTACAAAAGCGAGAATATCTTCTCGATTGATTCGTCGTTAGATCAGCTCTCGCGAATCTTTATCTCGATAGTTTGCGTCCCGTCACTGGATTTCTTTGCTCTCTGTATTCGCTCATCGAGAGAAGCTTCGTGATTCTCGTTCATCACGAATCGTTGAGAAGTTCTCTCTTCGGACGATTGGATTAATGTTTCCGGGGTAGGCTGCTGCTGCTGCTTCGCGTGTTCTGAAATTGAGAATATTATACGATACGGTTAGCTCGATTTGAATTTATCGTGATAAACGAGGAGGGGGTGAGGTTAAGATGGGCCTTCGATTCGCGGTTTAACTGTACGTGTCGTCATTCCCCGTATCAATTTTCAAGTCTCGTTTTCGCAGTTCACTTTATACCTGTGTGTCGTACGTATTGATATAGCCGCGTTATAAATGTCGAAGTGCACTCGAGCGCACCAATTCGCGACCGCAATGTCGCGAAAACGCGCTTTTGCACTCTCGACTCTCTCTCTCTCTCTCTCTCTCTCTCTCTCTCACTCGCACTCTGCACTCGATATAAAGTGCCAGAAACACGTTGCGGTCACGGAAGTTATGGCTTTCGATCGAGTTAACTATATCGCACGTGACTCCATTTTCAAACGAGGGACAAAGTCCAGGGTTACTTCTAGAACGACGATAGAACCAGCGTGAACTTTTGCGCATGCCGAATTATGCAAAAAAAATTGCGATTTTGAAAAATCGAAGAACTACAAAGTTTTCAACAAATTCAATTTTGAACAAGAGTAATTGGAGTTTGTGTCGAAGGACGACGGAAAATTATGATTCTCGTTGGTAGTTCGTTGAATTAATTACGGAGTTTTTAATTCGAAGCGCTTGTAAATTTGGACGATATTGTTTTTTTTTGTCTGGTTTGCGACGATTGAAAAAAGTCGTCGAGCGCAAATTCCATTAACGATCGTCGGGCCGCTTTCTCTCTCGTTCTTTCTCTTCACAGACTCGCAACTTTTCGTAACCCACAATTCAATTTTATTTCACCCGAATTTTCCTCCCGGTTCCGAGATTCAACCGCTTAAACTTTAAAAGTTGAGAGATCTCTCTGTCTCGTTCGTTCACTCGAGACTTTTAGCGAAGATTTTCAAGACGAAGCGAACAAATGGTAAGTTCGGTTACGTTATATAGGACGAAGCAGGACGAATGGATACAATGAAAAGGGTTTTCTCTGCGTCCCTTTCGATCCTTCGCGCTTTATCTCGAACGATGTCGAACGAAGGTCGAAGTTCTCGTCGAGAACGCGAAACTTAGTGGTTTCTCGCACTACCGGGCGTAATTATTGAAATTTCTCGTACTCCGACTCAATTCGCATCGTTCCTCGTGGTGAAAAACTTACTCGTTTCATCGCGATCGAGAAGAAAGACTACGACGAGATGAGTAACGAAGAGGTTTTCGTTAGGAAACGAGAGGAAGTTCACGAGAGATCGAGACTTCCGGAAATGTGTTCATCCACCTTGATCAACCCTCGAACTTCGAACTTTATCCCTAAACTACCCTCACTTTTTCCCTATTTATCGACAAAAAATTCAAAATTTTCCGCTCCGAAATAAAAGCGAAGCTTACAATCTTCGCGATAGAAAATGTCAACACGTTTTTGTTCTCAAAAGACGGAAAAAAGTGTGCAAAGAGAAAGGGGGAAAAAGACGTTACGCGGGTTTACGCTCAAAGAGGTTTTTCTGAATACAGATTTTCGTGATAAGATCCGGGGTACGAAGCATCTCGCCATTTTCTTTTTTTTTTTGTTTTTTGTCGTTTTTTTTGGGGGGGGGGGGGTGGCCAGCAGAGCCCTCGGGAAAGTTCGTGAGAATCTTTGAAGGGCGGAGGAGCGGTCTCCCTTTTTCTCTCTGTCTCTCTCTCTTCCTCTCCCTCGGCAGTTTTTCTTGATTGACGACAAGCTCAGACGCACCGGCTCTCTTTTTGTATCGTATATAACACGCAAAAAGCTCGCACACACACACACACACATACACACAAACACACATTTACGGATCATACGATGAAATATAAGGACGTAGCGCGTGTTGTAGTTGATGGGAAGAGCTATAAGATTCCCGAGACAGAGGTAGACGTACACGCGATGTATCGTCTTGCACGTGTGTGTCAGTATTTTCAGCGAGGAAAGATCTCGTTCTCCTCGTGGCAAGGAAACATCAATTCTGGTTTTGCCTCGTCTCCCCTAAATTGCTTTATCGCTCACTGCAACGATTTTTCCTTTCGGTTTTTCTCGCGACCAACCAAACAAAACAACAGACGCAAGAACCTTTACACCCTTCCCTGAAACTGTTTCGTAATTTCGCCGAATCTCGATCTCATTTTCTCTTCTGTCTTTCTTCTCGATCGTGTTTTTCTACCTGTCTTACGGATTTCCGGTTTGGAAGTGTTAAACGACGATGAAAGAGGCGATACGACGATATAGATGTGTTTTCTTACTTCCGACTGGACGAAAATCATCGTAAGATGTAGAAAAGTGTCACGGTTAATGAAAAATTCGTGGAACACGACGATATAACCTTGAGCGAACTTGTCTAATCGTCGTTAAACGAGTTATCGTTAGATTTTCATTATCGCTTCCGTTCTTTGCTTCACTCCGATGTCGCGAACGACTCGCCCAACTTCCGGTACGTACTAACGACTCTTGGGATTTTCTTTCATCGATCAAAGCTCGTTAAAGCTGCTGGCGGAGAAACTGGGAAGATCGGACGAAGATGGGAAAGAATAAAAATTGAGACGAGAGTAATAAATACGATGATGACGTTGATTAGGTAATTGCGAAGATTGGGATCGAGGGAGACGCACCAAGACATCGTCGAAGGTAAATTCGCGAGGAATAAATAATCGGAAGGTATATAAATATAAAAGGAAACGCGGGAATTATGCAGAAAGTCTCGTTCGGTTTTTGCCTTTCCTTAGTTTCCGGAGTTTAAGTCTCGCTCGCACGCACGACAACTGCGATTAAACATTTCACCTGATTTACGTTGGTTTAATAGATATTCATATATTCAAATTACTGGCGAACCGGCGTCTATAGGAAGCTTCTTCCTTCCTTCCTTCTCTTTTCGAACCTTCTTCTCACTCCCCGCGCGTTCTTCGACTATTCGCGATAATTACACGTCGAATTTATCCGAGAGAGAACCTTGCCGCGGGTTCGACCACCGTATTCATATCGAAGGGACCGTGGAAGGAAAAGGGCGGGGAATAAGGATATAGCAAAATCGTTTCCGATCACGTTATTCCCCCTTGGGTTTCAAACGACCTCCAAATTTTCACGAATACACGCTCGACACATCGATAGTCGGTTGAACATCTTTTTCTTTTTCCTTCGCTCTTATCGTCGCGGCTATTTCCTTGCTCTTGGGTAAGATCGGCTATCAACGATCGTTCCCAATAATCCATCGAGGAAGAAAAAAAGAGAAATCCGAGGAGAATTCTCCGGTCGACGGTGGACGAAAGTTAAGATTGCGGAATCGGCGATAAGAATAACAAACTCGCGATCGCGAACGACTTCGCGACAAAATCTTGCCAACGATTGGAATTCCTAGAATTTTCATTCACGATTATTCCAAGCTAATTGTATCGAGTCAATGGATTAATTATAAATTATCCTTGTTTATATATTTTTCAATTTATCGAACTATTTTCACTCGTCGCGAATGTCTCGCGATACGATCTCACGGCGTAGACGTCTCGTGGGCGTGTCCGACGTGAAAAACATAAAAGAAAAAAAAATACGAAGAAGGAAAGATGAGAATGTAGAAAGGAGCTGATAAGAGCCAAGCAGCCATCGCCCGTCCACTTCCGGCTAATCTTTCGCGATTTTCATCCGAGATCTCTTTCTCTCGCCGCGACGAGTATCTCTCGCGTTTCTATACATCGTTCTTTTTCCTTTTCATTCTTTCCTTTTTTTCTTCGCCTTTCTCTCTTTCTATATATCCTCGACATCTCTCGGCCACGCCACACGCGATTACATCGTTCGCTTGGCTCGGGATCTCCTCGTACTATTCCGGGGCGCGCTCTTATACCCTTCAACAACGATAAACATCTCCCGAGGAAATACCTATAATTATATTTGGCGCACGAGGCGATTTTGCGTAGGTTGCAGCTGTCTCTCTCTCTCTCTCTCTCTCTCTCTCTCTCTCTCTCTCTCTCTCTCTCTCTCTATTCATGCGTTTTCTTTCCCTTCGGTATTTCTCCCGCTAAGAAATTTATAGCTTCGTAGCAATTCGAGTGCGAGCCCCCAGGTGACCTACATGTATAAAATATGATAAAAATTTTCCGCGCCTCGATTCCTGCGTCCATACGAGGCGATAATTCACGTGAGAACTTTTCGGTCATAAAAAACGCGTTCGATCCGCTACACTGTACAAGGGAGCTTTCCTCCACACTTGCAGCGATTCTCCTCTCTCTCTCTCTCTCCCTTGTGTACACATCGAGGAGGAACCTCGACCTGATAACAGGTAAAAAAAGAACGTATAAGCTTGTAGAAAGTTGTAATTTAAAATTGGAGTATAAAAAAACAAAAAATCAGAAAATTCACACGACACTTTTATTTCCTCGATTCGCGACGTTACGAATATTTTTCAATTTATTATTTCGCAATTTTCAACAGACGCCTCGTTACTTCCTCTCGCATAGTCGAGATCGTTAATCGCGTTGACTCTTCGTACGCGTATTACATTTAATAACATCATGGAAATTCCTGTTCATCGAGTGCACCGAAATATCGTACGTGTTTTCATTTCGAGTGCAACACTGAGTGAGAGAGATAGCGATGGTACAGTTGGAGGGTGGGGGGAATGGATCATTAGCGACGATGCCAGCGGACTGTTCTCATTAAATTTTCATTAAAGTCTCACGGGGTTGATTCCTGTAAACGAGTTTAAATTTAATTGATTAAATTTTCGTTGTACGTCGTATCTACGTGTTCTATCTATTCTCTCGTTTATATTTGTTTCGTTTTTGCAAAAATTCTCGTTTGTTTTTATTTATATATTCTCGAGGATACGAGATTGTTTCTTTATTTTCGTTTCGAAACATCGACGATCCTCGATCGCGGTTTACACGTGGTTACCGTACTTTATGCGTTCTCGCGAGAACACGATAACCGATGAGATACTTTCTCGTCGATCGCGTCGCTCGGGGACGAAACTACCGCAGCGTGATATCGTTCGTTGCTCGGTTTTATTTGTTTTCGACGTTTTTTTCTTTCTTTTCTTTTCTTTTTTTTATATGCCTGTACTTCTTTTCATCTCTCTCTCTCTCTCTCTCTCTCTCTCTCTCTCTCGCGCGCGCGTTTTATGTCACTTGAGCTTTGGATCTTCGTCGGTGTGTAACGTGCCTACTATCGCTTACGATAACACACGTTTCGATCCAATACGCAACGTTGATTTTATGTCGAGCGATTACGCCTCAACATCGTGTGTGTGTGTGTGTGTCGCGAGAATGAGAGTGACAGGAAAACAACGAGAGATAGGAGCGAGAGAGACAGAAGGAGATAGAGACTGCGTGTGTCACGACGAATCTCCGTAACGACGTCGCGTAATCCCAGTATGGAAACACGACGTCGCGTAATCCCAGTATGGAAACAGACCCGTGATTATAGTTTCGTTTTTATCATTTTCTATTTTTATAACTTCGAGAATTGTTCGCTTCTTTCGATCGATCGATCTTTGGACAAATAAATTGACATTAATCGAGATGAATTTTTATAAATTCTTGGATGAATTTTATCGTTTATTTCTGGTTTGTCAAAAATTGTTGTTTCAAAAGAAAATCTTATCGATCGATCTTTGGACAAATAAATTGACATTAATCCAGACGAATTTTAATAAATTCTTGGATGAATTTTATTGTTTATTTCTATTTTGTCAAAAATTGTTGTTTCAAAAGAAAATCTCGGTATGGTAAGTGACTTGTGATTATAATTTCATTTTTATCATTTCGAGAATTGTTCTCCTCTTTCGATCGATCGATCTTTGGACAAACAAATTGACATTAATCGAGACGAATTTGAATACATTCCTGAAATAATTTTATCATTTATTTCTTTTTTTTATGTAAAATTGTTATTTCAAAAGAAAATCTTAGTATGGACGTTGATTCGTGATTATAATTTCATTTTTATCATTTTGTCTTTTTATAATTTCGAGAATTGTTCTTCTCTTTCGATCGATCGATCTTTGGACAAACAAATTGACATTAATCGCGACGAATTTTAATAAATCCCTGGAATAATTTTATCGTTTATTTCTATTTTGTCAAAAATTGTTGTTTCAATCGAAAATTATATAGCGAGAAGAAATTTTCATAAAAGTCACGAGACGAGAATTACGACGAGGGGGTCAAGGCCAGCGAAACGACAAAGTAATCGAGGAACCGAGAATGCCACTCGGACGTTGGTAAGATCATCGCGAGTATTTTCTCCCTCCCCCATACTCCGGGTTCTCGCGTGTTATAGTGCGACGTGAGAGCGCATTCCGTACTGTCACCGAATCACTTAAGTGAACGAGCGAGCGAGAGAGAGAGAGAGAGAGAGA
>JAPYZT010006677.1:0-12443 GCA_030522965.1 Tryphoninae sp. A BG-2022a | reverse complement strand
GTCTTCACTGATTATGAAATAGCAATTTTTTAATCCATGGCGAATAAACGTATTTGTTCCGGATTCTTTTTATAATCTCACATTAAATTTTATAAAAGCTGCAATTGTAATAAGGAAACAAAATATGTTCCTCTCTACGCAGGGTTCGTTCAATGTTAATTAAACGAAACAATTTTTGTGCATTGTGTTCCAGGAGCGAATGGTCTACGCAGACGGGGCAGACAGACGTACACGCGTTATCAGACCCTCGAGCTCGAGAAGGAATTTCACACGAATCACTACCTCACGAGGCGGAGGCGAATTGAAATGGCGCACGCGCTATGTCTGACCGAGAGACAGATAAAAATATGGTTCCAGAATCGACGGATGAAACTGAAGAAGGAAATACAAGCTATCAAGGAATTGAACGAACAAGAGAAACAGGCACAGGCACAGAAAGCCGCAGCGGCAGCTGCCGCGGCGGTGCATCAACAGCAAGGGGGTGGCGGGGGTCCTGACGGGGGCAACTAGGGGTACGCCCTGCACCGGAGCCCCCCTGACCACCCAAACGCCAATCCACATCATCCTCTCCTAGCACCGCAATGTACACAGCTATACTAAGGTGAGTTTTCCACCAAAATTACCCCATCGCTTTAGAAAAATACTTTCCCACACGACTGATAAACAAATGGATTCACGTCCTTAAGAAGGAAACCGTATAAATCGACGATTTAAAAAAAACAAACAAAAAAAAATAAATGTCATTTAAATACCACACCTTTTTCCACGGGATGGGCCTTCACACAAAAGTTCAATCTAAAAAACCGTGAAACTTATGGTTTCCTTCTCGAACGCGGCTTAATAAAGATCAACACGGAAAATCACTTAAATCCGTCTCCGAATCAAAAAGAAAAATTCCTTCGAGAAAATATCAATTAGATAAAAAAAAATCTCGTGACGATTTCCGAGTATTCAATAACGTAAATGTACATTCTCAACGGCGATTACTGTCAATTAATTAACTCGTCAATGTAGAATATCCATCGGTCTCCCGATTTCGATCAACAAAATAACTAAAGCATGGAAAATGTCGGATATTGTAAGATGAAAAATGTCGGATCTCGTTTTCTCCTTCTCTCTCTCTCTCTCCCTCTCTCTCCCTCTAGGATATTACGTATTATCGTTGCGCGTGTATACGAAAACCGCATCTCTCGCTCTCGGTGCCTGCCCGCGAGCCACAACGAAAGATATCTTTCGACGGTATATCTAATGAGGCTAAACCGCGCACGAGCGTGCATAGTGCGAGCCTCGGCGCGCTCGCCTTCATAATTTCCTAAGTTATTCCATTCGCGTGCGGCCGCGTACGCCTCCCGCTTAACACGTACCTAAAAAGAGATAGCCGCGGCCAAACCACGTCTATCTATCTATCTATATATATATATATATATATATATATATATATATATATAAATTAACTACATATATAATAATACTATATGCGCATATATAGGTCGGTCTCAGCGGCAACTCGCGAGCGAACGAGCTCGCGGTAACGCGGTTTATGTTTTAAGTTGAAATGTTGCAGCTTCGTGATAGTCCACGTGCACAAAACCGAGCACTCATAGGTACCACTTCGGTCCGTTGAGCGAGCCCGAGAGTTGCCTTCAGGTTCCACGTGTAAACGTTTATATAGAACCGAGACTGTACCTACCGTCGCATTTTATACCAATGTCCCGTAGTCACACGAGTCGAGGATTATCACTCCTCGCTTCTCGCCTCTCCAGTTTTATATGCACTACCGCGACCATTTCTTTTTTTTTCTTCCACACTTCGTTCCCGTTTATCATATGCTGCACGCAATGCACTAAAAAATTCACTTCTGTAATAACGAGAATATCTCGAGGGTAATTACTTAATTTATTTTTCTTTCGAAACATCGTAAAATCGACGAACAGGATTTCCGGATTTTTTTGTAGGGTAGTTTGCCGGACGAAGAGTCTCTCGCATTGGCACAATGGGCAATAGTGTTTTAGAAAGTTTTTCCTCGATATCTCGCAGGTAAAGGCGAGGAGAAAAAAAGAAATTCGAACGTCGCTGCCAATTTTATTCCGACGTTGTATTTCTCGCCCCGAGCGATTTTCTCGAGTCTGTGTAATTTGTATTTTTACAAGGGTAGTTTCTCCCTATACCACTCGATGTTTCGAGCAACGGTCGATTCTATATACTTCTTGGCACTGTATTCTTTCTCGGAGAGAAAAAAAAGAGAATGACCCTCCGCGTTCCGTCGGGGACACAACGCGCATACCCCTGCGACTGTAAAAAAAGGTTCTCGCGCCTTCGACCGCACACTTTCTCCGAAAACTTTCGCCGATGTGGGCTGCACAAAGATCTAGGTTTTTTCTTTTCTATGCGACATACGAAAAAAGAAAGTAGACAAAAATCTTCATTGACGATCGATCGATTTATATTTTCGCAAATTTACATTTTTTCATGCAATTTTATCGTTTATCTCATCAGATTTTTATTATCGACAGTAATTAACCCAAAAAAAAGGCAAATTAAATTTTTAAAATTCTTTTTCTATTCACGTTCGCCTTTCGTTGCTCGCTTCTAAAGTTCGTCCGTGCTACCAGATGTTTTTAGAAATGACGACAGTCCCTGGCTCCCGGGTTCTCGTCTGTTCGCGCTATACCCGGAGTGAAAAACGAGGATGAAAAATAAAGGGCTGGAGAACGAATTGAGAGGCTATATTAGACTTGTGGTAGACCAGGCGTCGAGGACGAGCGAGAAAGAAAGCGTGTATAAGAAGAGCTCTCGTTCCATTTAGGGACTGATTTGTGTTACGCCTCTCGCTGAACCCTGAAATAAGTGTTATATACATATATCCGTCTTTCATTTCGTCCGCTATCGTATAAACTGGCGCTGCTGGTGCCGGGAACGCGTGCACTGCCATATCTATTTCCGAGGCCAAGAGACAAAGTGATTCGGTACGTACTTGCGGTATTATTCTATCTCTTTGTCGCGTATATATATATATATATATATATATACGCGACAAAGAGATAGAATATATATATATATATTTAAGGGGATCGGCCGGTGCCATCCTCGCTTTGTCGTCGTCGTCGTCGTCGTCGTCGTCGTCGTCTCACGTTCCCTCGATAAAACAAGCCCACGGAGCAGTCGCAACAGAGTCCAACGAAAAACGGTGTGCCTCGTCGTGTTCCAATCTAGCTGATGCAGGTTGAACGCGATTTTATGCAGATGGAATCGGCCAGCGGAGCGTTTATGGAAATTCCTCAAACAATCGCATCACCCACAACCGCTCTGGCGGCGATGCGACGCTCGAGCCTCGACAACGGGGAAAGAGAGAGATAGATTGTCACGGAAGTATTTCCCCCCTTTCCCTTTGGAACACGTTAGGAAAACAAGACGGTGAAAGGGAATATACGACTCGTAGGACGTTTCGTGACTCCGCGATTCTCTCCTTCCTCCTCTTACAACGTGTTTCACATTTTCTTTATTTTTTATTTCAACGTTTTTTTTTTCTTCTATTTTTAATTTCCTCGCTTATGTTTCTAATGTTCATTCTTTCAGGACTCTAACGATTTAATTCACGATGTGAAAAACTGGAAATAATCAATTTTAATTTCGAGACGATTATTTATTTAAAATGTTAATAAAAAACATTGTACGATACGAGTCATTGAAGCAATTGAAACATTTTATGAAAATCGTCGAACTTCTTTCATACTATTGTAAATCGGAATCGATCTAAACTTGGATAAAGTCATTTTTGTCGACTCTCGGGACATTTTGTTCGACGTCTCGATCGATTAACTCGTCTCCATGATCGATTGCCTCGGGAACATGTATATTCAGTCGATGGAAAAGCGGTGTTGAGAAACTATCGGAACTTTGTATATTTTAATACAAATGAAATACTCCCGATACGAGAACGTCGCGGGTACTCGTTTAACGGACGAAGCAAAGCGAGAGAAGATCGCTCGAAGCGTCGACGTGCCATTCGCACTGATCGATTCAACGAGATTCAACGACGCGTGTACACGAGTGCGTAAGACTGAAAGAGTGAGAAAGCGAGAGAGTGTGAGCCGTGGCTGAAAGAGATAAAAGATTCTTATACATAACAGCAACGAGTTTTTGTCCCGCGGGAGTCAAGTATCGCACGCATCTCTCCGTCGTTGTATAACGATCGATCGAACGACACGAAAAAGACTGCTCTCTTCCTTATCTAAAACCTCTCACTCTCTCTTTCTCTCGGTACAAACTCTCCCTCGTCGTTAAACGATAATTGAGTCGTCCCCCTCGCGCGAATCATCCTCTCTCGCTCTCTCGTTACACGAATGCTCGCACGCGGTGAACTCTCATTGTATATTTCAATCTAGATGAGAGGCCAACGGACAAAGAGAGAGAGAGAGAGAGAGGGGGGGGAGACGAAGCTAGAGATATAGAGATAAAGATAAATATATGGCATATACACACATCGTGTGGGGTGAGCACAGAGGTGAATCAGGTTTTGCTTCGCGTTCGAAGAAAATTAGATTCCATTGAGTGGAGTACCTGGCGAACGGTGTGCGATACACGTATCTCCTCCACATGCTAAAAAAAACTGGAGAAAAAAAGAAAGGACGGGAAAAAAGAAATAGAGCAAAAACGGAGAGATAGGTGAATAACATGTAGTCGGGAAAAAAAAGGAGAAAAACCAAATAAATAATCGGTGGTGTATGTTGCTGGGTGTGATTCCGCGGGTTCGCCGACAGAACGACGCATGTACGATTAAATTAAACTCACTTATCGACTGGAGCTTGGCACGCGCTCTTACGATACTCCGGGTTATGCACACGTCGATACATTTCTATGTATACATATGTATGTATATATCGAATACCATCTGCGATCGAGTTGCGCAATCGAAGTAATAGGCCATTCCGGAGATAGCGGCGCCTATAACGTCGAGCTCGATTTTAGCCCGGAGAAAACCAACACACCATCGAGTACACACACTCGACCATCGAATCGTCCTATAGCTTGGCGCGAAGCAAAATTTCTCGCGGTAGCTTAACGAGCCGACTGTCGACGATCGGCATCGACACGAACGTCGGCCAAGAATCAACGACTGTCTCGTATTTTTCATTTTGATTTTGTTTTCTACGCAATGTTATTCGCGAGAAGCTAGTTCGTATATAAAATCGTCGATAAAACCGTGTGAGCTTTCTCTCTGTCTCGCTCAGTTCACAAGTCGCCGAAGCACACGGAGAGAGGAACTCTCTTCGTCGATCCGGAAAACCTGCTCTCGGTCGATCTCCAATTGGAGACATGCCTCGGACTACGGGTGGCTGAGATGGATTCGTTTCTTCGCATTAAATTCCCTAACTCGATAGTCTCGCTGGTTATACAAGAAAAACTCCTTATTTCTCTACGTCGAACATCGCCGGAGACTCGAGATAATTGGACGATTGATCGTTTTACCCCGATCGGAGAAACTTCGCGGTAAAAAATTCTTCCCTTACCGTGTACAGAGCACTCGTTTTGCATAACTCGGTGTACCAAGGAACGACCAGCGAACGCATCGAGATCGTTGCTTTTGAAACGATCGCTGAGAGCCGATAGTTTGACGACGATGAATCGTCTCGTTACGTCTGACCGAACTACGCTCGTATCACTAGCGAATCTCTTCCGACGGTGAATTTATCGTCCGATCGATATATCCTCTCGTCGAACCTCGCGTCTATCGGAGTTATCGGTATGGGAACTCGCCAACTTCGATTTCGCGGATAGCGAGATTTTGACATTTTTTATATTTTTTTATTGTTACCTTTTTATTTTACGATAAACAACTTTTCTCTCTTTCTCTTCTTTTGGAAAAGAGGAAGAATTCTTTTGAATAAAATATACAATTTTCGTGCCACTTGATCGAGAACAAAATTGCGATCGAATTATTATTTCGATCCGATCGGAATCGTCGATGAAATTTGATCGTTTGGATTAAATGTAATTTCAATAATGCGAGAATACATTATTTGCTTATAAGGTGATCGGTGTCTCGTTGGAAAGAAAAATTCACAGACTGACATTATGTTACACCGCACGATTGGCCGTCGCGTACGAAACGTGGCAAGCATTCGCAAAGCTGATCGAGAGCCACGGTGGTCTCTCTTCTTGGTCCTCATAAGTCAAGAATACAGACGCAGACCACGGAGACGAACTCGACGAAAAACCATATTAATGCGAAACTCGTGTGAGAGCTCCCCCGCTGGTTGTTGGAAGAAGATGCCAGGCGATACGTCTGGCGAATATTTTCTTAACTACAAATCCATCCGTAAGTTCCCTTTTCTAGAGCGAATATTTCTCGAGGAGGAAAAAAAAACACAACTATTTTATCCGGAATAAAAACTTGCGTTTTAAGTACGGTCGGCTGCTTAGGAATTTAAGAAATCCAACCTATTCGCGCATTCCTATAACTTCTCGTTTTATTATCTCGTTGGCGTCACGTTGTTTGCACAAAACTGATCCTCGTATCTAACCTTACATTTTGCTACCGGCAACAGCTTGAGCTGAATAAAAATAAAATATAAAACAAGAAATAATAATGATACGAAAAATAACGTGGCGAAAGAGAGAGAGAGAGAGAGAGAGAGAGAGAGAGAGGGAGAGAGAGAGAAAGAGCTTACTTTTCTATTTATGTATGTATGAAACAAGTTGGGAGGCTTTCATAAAGTTGTAACCTCTCCTCCCTGAAGCTATTCCACGCTCCCTTCGCTGCGACGCTTCTCTCTCTCCCTCTCTCTTTCTCTCTCGTGTGCTTGCAAAAAGCAAATAGCCCGAGAAGCCATTGTATTCAAAATCAGCGTAATTAATTCATAGCTAAAGACATATACATACAACTGTATCTCGGAGAGATCGAGAGTATATATGGATGGAGTGTGTGCAACGAGAGGAAACAAGTAAGAAAAAGAAACAAAATAAAAACAAGATGAAAGGGGGAGGGTGGGGGGTGGGAGGGGAGAAAAAATCACCGTTCCGGACAGAGTTCCCGGGAGTTGGATGTATCAATTAAAGTCTCGTCACAATGCTCGTCTAAATCAGTCGGAGGCGCCGATAAAAGTCCTCGTAGAACTCGAGTTCGCGGTCGTCGAGTGTAGTTCTCCGTGCGTGAGTGTATGCGAGAGTATACTATATGTGTATAAGAGAGAAAGAGAGAGAGAGAGAGAGAGAGAGAGAGAGAGAGAGAGAGAGAGAGAGAGAGAGAGAGAGAGAGAGAGAGAGAGCGATAAAACGAAGAGAAAGAGTGAGAGTGTACGTTTGGCGAAACTCGCTCTACTCGGTGTACGAGAGTTATTGAGTGCCGGTAGCGCCATCTAGCGGCGTTAACGACGTTTCCCCTTAGTTATGGCTGCTCTCCCCCCCTCGAGGGCCTCTGGTGGGCGTGGCCAGGTGGGCGGGGATAAATAATGGATCCAGTCGTAGTTGGCAATACGCGATGCAACTTTATAACGCTCGTAACATTCCTGCCAAATGTATAATTAAAAGAAACCCCGGGTGAATGTAACGAAATAATGAAAAATATGTAAATATAAAAAGAACGAAAAAAAAAAAAGAAAAAAAAAATATCAAGTTCATTCACGTAGTTTGATCTAGGACGATATTTAACCATGTGACAAACGACGATGGGTCTTTAAAAGACGTCAGCGATTTCTCGTGGTGGTGGGTTAGCGTCGAAGGAGGAAATAAAGGGGCGTGTAAAAGATTGTGGATATTCCGGTATTACTGCGCGCGAACGGCAGGGGGACTACTTTTATAGTTATTGACCATTTCGTACGACAGGTGGCAGCTCCTACATAAAGACCGGAGAAGAGAGCCTCGCTCGGGCGCTCACGACCGCTCTCGTTTCGTGTATCGTCCCGTACGACCTGTTTTACCGGCGCTCGATCGGTATATATACCCGCTTGATTTAGAAGGTCTCCGGTTCTCCCCTACCCGCAAAGCACGTCACCCTCATTCGCTAGTTCGATGATCGTCCGTAATGCGCTTTATGGTTTGTTTTTATCGACGGTAGTACAGTAACTCCTCGTGAAAGTCGTTCTCGCACACACGTACTGACGGTGGCGCAGAGTTCGTGTGGGTTTCACGTTGGAGAGCTTTGTCGAAGTGGGGTGGGTCTGTACCTCGCGGCGATTTTCAACCCACCAAACTTCGTATACCTGTATCCTCTATCTCTCTCTATATATATGTATACATATATACATATATATATATATATCTATATATACGCATACATGGTTATAAACTCAACGGAGTGTGCTGAATTGGCGCTACTGCCCACATTTTTCCCGTTCGCCGCTCCACGCCTCGCCATCACTCAATGGTTCAATAAAATTCGACACACTACCAAGTCAAAATAAAGCGAGTTTGATTTTATTTGCACGTTGTATAGATATACGATAAAGATACCGCTGCCATTCGCGACGGATTGATGCCACCGTTTACGACCACGTCGAAAACTTGGCTCAATCCTGTGTGCGTTTGTGTGTGTGTGTGTGTGTGTGTGTATTTGCTTGTATTCCATTGGTACGAGAGAGAAGGAAGAAGGAGAATCTTTATTGGTTGTAAAGGAAGACGTTTACGATCCATAAAGGCTCCAACGTTCGTGGATCTTTCTATCTTTCTCTCTCTCTCTCTCTCTATCTCTCTGTCTCTCTTTCTCTTGCGCCTTCTCGACTGCCACTCGACGCGCGTTACGTAACCCATTACCCCTACCAAACGCGATTCCTCTCATACGTATATAGGATAGCGAACCAAGGGCGGCCACTGGCACGCGCCCACCCGCCTGACTCGAGATTTACAGGTTGTGCTCACCACGGTAACACCTCGTAAAGTTGGCTTAACGACTTTAACCGGGCCTAACTGCTTCCTTCCTGCAATCAGACCCTGACCTTACCCAACGACGTGCGTTTATACCCTTTGAAAAAAAAAAATAAAAAAGAAAAAGAAAAAAAAGAAACATTACTTTTGACGCGATGCGGAGAATCGCTTCATCGAATCGATGTCTGGCTCGTTTCGAAAGTTTTATTTTTATTTTTATCGCTACGTATTGGAAGTCGAGTATTGCTCGTGAGAATTACAACGGTAGACGAACATTGGCGATTAATCGAGGACTAGTTCGTGATAAAGCAAGCGTTAAGAACTCCTCTCCTTTCTCTCTTTCTCTCGCGATGGATTCTATGATTTGTTTTGATTATAGTTCATTATACCGTTCGACGCCTTTCATTATACACCCCCGATAAACTGTGCCGACGATAAATCGCGCATTGTTGATTTTATCGTGACATTTACGAGAGTCATTATTAGGCGATACAACTCGCATTTGGGAGGATCGTTAACTCTACGCCTTTGCGGCACGACTCGTTCCATTCTTGGCCACGCTGATGGGCGGAGGGGGATAGCACGGTTCGGAGTGGGGGAAACGAGTGGCGGCTGGAGGGGAGGCTTACGGTTTGAACGATTGTCCGCTAGACTGCGCTCGTAAGTTTTACTCGACGAACGAGAAAACCGCGCCATGCTGGCATCATGGCTCTTCTTCCTCGTGAAATAACTCTACGATTACGTTGCTTCTTCTTTTTCGATTAATTATTGATTTATTAATTTTATTTTATATTAATAACCACAAAGAGGGAAATAGTTTGTCAAATATAAATTAATTTCAATTTATATATTTTTATTATCGAGAAGAATGTCACAAAAAATGCTTTTGATTCGTTTAAATTCAAATCCTTGGCAAAATTTATTCGAAAAACCGTCGATCGTGTATAAGTTTCAGACTTTCCCTGTGAGTAGTCGCGGCTGAGGATCATCACCTTCCATTTTACGTAGCAGAGCATTACCATTTTCCCCGGTAGAGCCAATTAATTACTTTGCTAGAAAACTTTCAACCCCTCGTCGTCGTCGTCGTCGTTTCCTACCCGTATGCTGTGGGCAACCCCTTTACAGCTCGCAGCCTAACAGTCTGTAGCGTTGCCGCGTCATGAAATAACACGCCGTTTTCGTGTGTTACGTTTATATATATATATATATATATATATATATATATATATGTACATGTACACGTATATACCCACGCGAAATTCTCAAAAGCTGGCGAGCGACGATATTAGCATTTAAAAGTGAGTAGCGGCGCCATTGGTCTGCATTTACACAACAATAAGAGTGCGAGAGAGTGAGAGGAGTGCGAGAGAGCTGGAGATAGAAGAGAAGGGTGTCGCACACACTCTAAAAACTCTCCCAGAATCCCGGGGGCTTCGTGAGTCCTCTCCCTCCTTCGCGGGAGCGAGAAATTCCCAGTTAGGTGGATAGGACAGTTGGCGGAGGAGTGAAAAGGTAGATACGATTTTACAGTCTCCGTTATATTGTAAAGAAGAAAAAAAACGGTCCGAAGGGATTGGGCGAGAGCGAAGGAAAAAAAGAAGATGAGAGAACGAGAAAGCTTGGCCGGCTGCTAGAGAACCGCAGCAACAAACGCGAGAAATATTCGGCTAGAGAAGGCGAAGAGAATAAGAATAAGAAGAAGAAGAAGAAGAGCTAGAAGAGAAGAAGAGAAAAGAGCAAGCAGAGTCAGCAACGCACACAGAAAATCCGGTGTTCGTGTTCTTTTTTTTCTCGTTTTCTTTTTCTTCCTCCACTCCACAGTTTTTTTGTCCCAGCGAGCTGCTAGAACTCGCCTCTCTAGTCTCTCTCTCTCTTCCTCTCCTTCTCTCTCTCTCTCTCTCTCTCTCTCTCTCTCTCTCTCTCTCTCTCTCTGTCGTCTAGCATACGTTCCCTTTCTTCTTCTCTTCCCGGAGCTCTACGCTCTCAGTGGAAGTTCCCCTTGCTTGTGCTCAGGCCGTCGTTGTCCTCGCATAGATATTTCTAACTCAACAACACGCCTGTTCCGTCTCCCTTGAGCTGTTCTCCCAGCACAGAAAGCCCGAAAGAGAGAGAGGGAGAGATAGAAAATTCTCCTCCACCACGAAACCAGAGAATCATGGCGGTCCAGAAGCGCGACGTTGCCAAATTATCTTACGCGACTGTTTAATACAAAACCAAGCAAAAACGATAATTCGATTAAATACAACCCTCCTCTATATCCCTTATGATTATTTTTGTTTTAAGTAATTACCCGACAATTTTGTCAAAAATCCCCTTTTTGAAACTCCTGAGGTAAATCCCACCTCGTAAACGCATCCCATTTCGCACACGCCGTGAAATTTGCCAATAATCGAGACGCGCGTGTAATGTTTTTTCTACAAATATCGCATACGTCCGCTTCTACTCGCAGCGGGTATCGGTGCGCCTCTCGCGTCACACTGGAAACGTATCGATGCGTGATTGTCCCTAATGTCCCGTAAAGTCATTTCCCACGTACAATATTTTCCATAAATGCCCTCGACTCTGTAGCTTTTGGTACGTTGTGTTTGCACGCGTATATACAAAGTTATATATACATATATATGCGATATAATGGAGATGGAACGAGCGGAAGAGTTTAATTGTCCGGAAATGCTGCGAGTTCGCATCGTACCTTCGGCATACACCCCGGTGACACGACTACTATGGTATACCGGGTTAAAATTCCGTATATACCATTGCATGGAACATTTCTATTTCTATATATACATATATAGAAAGTTCTCTCGAAACGGAGAGATCGCACTTCGAAATGATTTTTTTCCGTTATTATTCTTTCGTTCGGATCACAATCGCAAATAAATCTACCCAAGTGTCCGGAGAGAGCTGATACGAAACGACCCCGTACGTGTGTGTGTGTGACGCGAAAAGCAACCCCTTCGTTTCGCGAGCACGTGTGACCAAGGTGAAATACATGGATATAGAGAGTGGTAGGAGGGACGCGATGCATTGGGCTCTGGGTAACGAACGAGCCTGCTGCTGTTAATTCAATCACGCGCCAAGTTTTATTGTGCCGATTAATCACAAGACTGGGTATATAACTATATACGCCTGTATAGTTGTATGTATATGATTTTCTTTCATTTTTTTTTGTTGCGAAACGGGCGTAACACCATAATAAGTGCATTGCACTTATAGGCGTCGGGAGGTTGAGGCGAGACTCGTAATTCAAAGCGAAACGGTTCGAGTAAAACGGATCGAGCGTAACCGCACGGAACCACCGCGAGAAGTGTGCGCCAGAGCTCGTTTTCCACAGGAGGCTTAAAACCCTCTCGCGCTCGCGGGGCGCGCTTGGGATCGCGCGCCCGCGCGCACGCCGGATCGCGAGTTACACACCGTTCACGGTGGCGTGCATCCATCATTCCTCTCCTCTCGCGTGTGTCCGCCGAGCTAAGCGTTCGTATACACTTCGCGAGCCGCCGCGCGAGTTATCGGGCCCGATAACGCGAACTCGGCGTGCGAGCACCTCTCAGTATGGATATGTATATATATATATATATATA
>JAPYZT010006676.1:0-12404 GCA_030522965.1 Tryphoninae sp. A BG-2022a | reverse complement strand
CACACACACACACACATAAATATATGAAATGTCACTGTCCAGGACGTGACGTTAGTAAAACGCGATCGAAGTTTACACGCCCATCCCCCGACCTTTCTCCACATTATAATCAAATATATCATTGAATTTATTCCAGGAACTTCGAAATATGTCGTTTCTTCGTTTTTTGTCCACTTTACGGTTCATTTTCATTTCGTTCGTCGATAATAAATTTCCATTAAACGTATGAAAACCAATAACGAGCTAATGCATTTGTTGCGTTTGTATTTTATTTAACTATGCGCGGAAAACAGATTCATTTGAGAATATTTTCTTTTAGTTACATGGAAACGAACAATTGTCATTAATTTTAACGACTGTTGGTTCCATTTTTATTTGTCTTGTTGTTTTTTTATTCTTGTTTTTCTTTTCTTTTCACTATTATTGCTTTCCCCTGGATTCCCGTATATTTCACTCCGTCTTTCTTATTTTATCGTCATTAGCGACAACGACGCTCCCGTTTCCCTTTCGATTTATCTTTCATTAAATGAGATTTCCTTAAGGGTTTGCCATTTTAACAACGAGTAGAAATAACGTATTTTTATATAAATAAATTAAATAAATATTTTTTATATAAATAAATATTTTTTATATAAATAAATATTTTTTATATAAATAAATATTTTTTATATAAATAAATATTTATCCGTGTGTTTATTCCTTTTATGGGCAGTGGGAAGTGTTTTCTCAGTGGAAAACTATTAATTTATCTACTAAATCACGATGGCTGCTGAAAAATGGAGCGAAAGAAAAGGGGAGAGAGAAAAAATCATGTCGAAAGCGAATCGAACGATAATCTCAAAGATGAAGAATGAGTCGGTTTCTTTACGATTTATTCGCATCCACCCTCGTGAATTCCCTTCCCATCCTTCCACGCTCGAAACACTTTTACTTGTCGCTCGTAATAAAGCAGAATGAAATAAAAATAATGAAAAAATAAAGAAGCAAAAGTAGCGAAGGAACGAAGAGAAGAAAAATGCAGTTTTTCACCGTTTTATCAAGAACGATCTTTCGTTTCGTTTAAACTCGATTCCGTCACTGGATAATCCCATTGCTAAGAAATACGAATCACCAAGTAAATAAATAAGTAAACGAATAATAATGAAATCTCCCTGAACTTTCTTTTTTCACGGTCGAAACACGAGTTTATCTCTCGTTTCGATTAAATTTAATCTTAATCGAATGAGATTCCTTCCTTTCCGTATAATACGTTCAATTCTTTCGCCTCGATCAACTTTTCTTTCGAGATTCAAAGAAACAAGAGAAACAAAGGAGAGGAGAAAGAAGAGGAAAAGGAAGAAGAAGAAGAAGAAGAAGAAGAAGATTAAAAAAAGAACGGCATCGAACCGTAATTCATTTTCTCATCGAAACGGGCAACGTGAAAGCTTATCGAGTTAAAAAAAGGTAGTATTATGCAAATTGTTCGAAGAATCGGAGGGTAAATAATAATTGAATACGTCCGATGCGGACGGAGTAGTTCTAGACGTGACAGCGAGAGGAATGGGGAGGGGGGGGGGCGATCGACATTTACCAAGGGATCGCGCACACTGTGTTCAGGAATATAGCTTCGAGTCTGGCATCTCGTTATACTGCGTAATGAACGATCTCGCTCCGTGACCCGTGACCTATCATCGAAACGATATATATATGTACATGAATGGACTGCAGTATCTCGTGAATCGACGAGCGCAAAATAACTATAAAAGTCCGCAACACCGATAGACATTTTATACGCAGCGTATAAAAAGAAGAGGCGTATTGCCTCCTTCTCCTCCCTTCCTCTTACTGTCGTTTCGCGCACCGAATGTACGAACTCGTAAAAACGCGAGGAAAATTTTTTCGACGGTAAAAACTGAAGGTATAAAACAACAACAACAACAATGTGAACGAAATTTCTAAGAAGCGAGACGAAGGAAAGTATTTTTTTTCTTTTTTTTTGATAAAAAATATCGTCTATTTGCGGTTAAGTTTCGTTAATGCTCGAAACGAAGTTTGACTCTTCGCCTGTATATACAGGGTGAATTTTAATAAGGTGTAACAGACTTTATTCTAAGGTAAATGGGACCATTACGAACAAAAGTTGCAAATATACATTAGGGATGTTTTTAATAGTTTGCGAGATATAAATTGTTAAAGCTCGTCCAATGACAGCGCGCCGAGAAGCTTTGGAGCCGCCCACTCCCGCCCTAGCCGTAGATATACCACAGTGTAGGGCGTTACATTTGGCGTTGCAAAATTCATAGTCAATTTTATTTATTATATTGTTACGCAGTCATTTTTATTTCTAAAACATTGACTGCTCCGAATGTCGTCGAGCGCGCCGAGAAGCATTGGATCCGCCCACTCCCCGCCCTCACAGCGAATATCCGAGAAATAAAAATGACTGCGCAATAATATCATAAATAAAATTTATTGCTCTGAACTTTGCAACACCAAATGTAACGCGCTGTGCTATTTCTACGGTTAGGGGGGAAGTGGGCGTCTCCAATGCTTCTCGACGCGCTCTGATTGGTCCAACTTAAAAAATGTATATCTCGTAAACTATTCAAAATATCCCCAATGAATATTTGCAACTTTCGTTTGTAATGATCTCAACTACCTTAGAACAAAGCCTGTTACACCTTACGAAATTCACCCTGTATACATATATGTGTGTGTCTATTTATTTAGCACATATAATGGATTGACCTCATATATATTTGAGGCACTCGTAAAACCCATTGTAGAACACGCGTCATATTCTCATCCATATATCTACAATTCTATGAAAAGGTCTCACACTGTGGCTTTAACGTACTGCGTAATCGAATAGCAAATATGAGAATCCCCCTTTATTCCATTCCCGTTAATCAAGAGAAACTCGCTTCTCTCCCTCGCAATGCCTCCGGCACCCTTTTGATTATCGCTTTTACCCTCTATGTTTGTGTGTGCGCGATGCGCGTGCCACTTCGAGGGTGACTACCGCTCAAGTGTCTCGATAAACTCCAAATCTTAATCGTTATAATTGTATCGCATGCCGAATACAATTATCGCGATTAATTAATTTTCCTTCCCAAATATGAATTATACGACGTTAAAAATAAAATATATATCTGTATATCTTGTTTTCTTTTTTCAATATCTCTCGAATATTTTGCATTAAATAAAATGAGAAATATATTCGAACGTTCTCACGAACGAATGAAGTTCGATGTTTATTATCCACGATCTCTATTTTCGCTTGGCGTCGTTCGCACACCTGCTCGACCTTATATTTACCACTAAAGTAACTTATATTTTATCCCGAAGCTTTCCAATTTTGTATCCGTTCGTGCAAGCGATATTAGACACGTGCGACGCTCATTCCCGACCTCGTATATGTTGCAGGAGCGTGGGCGTGTTCGTGAGAGGAATCTCGATCCCTCTAGGAGATAATTAGCGTACTATATCGCATTATATATTAATCGTCGCATATTCGCCCGAGACACTAAACAGTGTGTAAATTTCTCGTTACAGCGACGTTCGCGAATTTTCGCATTATACAGCACAAAAATACATTTACGTACGCGTAGGTTTTACTTTGTCCTTCGTCTTACCTTTCCCAGTATGACATTAAAATACTTCGTTGAAAGTTCGTTTCACTTTTTTCCATTTGATTTTTTTTCGTTTTATTGTTTTTTTTTTTTTTCTTGATTTTTCAAACGTGTTTTTCTTCGCGAAACTATTTCTCCCATAATAAGATCATTAGTTGGCGGAAAGGAATTGTGTGGCACGGAAGTGGCCGATATACAATCCCAAGAGGCGTACCAGAGCTGTGATATTCCCCGAGCCGTCTACGATGAGTTATTTCCCTCTTCGTGCATACGTACACCGAGAAAGCTTTCATCTCGCGTACACCTCCTCCGCTACTTTCCCTTATTTCCTTCACAAAGGATTCTTCGAAGTGCGATCCGAGAGAACCTACACCTTCGATGCTTCCCACTCAACCCTGACGATTATTGTTGTTACACACACACACACACACACACACACACACACACACACACACACACACACACACACACACACACACACACACATACACACACACACACACACACACACACACATACACACACATATATATATATATATACACTACAAGTCCTCCTATACTTTATGATAAGACCCTCGATATATCTGTATACAATGGTATTGTAGCCAAGAACCGTAGAGCAATTTATAGAAGCAGGAGAAATTCTTTTTATCCCCTTCTCCAACTCTCACCCCCATTCCTCTGCTATCCTTACACTAAATGCCAGACAGTTATAAATGCACCAACTTTGCAAAAAAAAAAAAAAAAAAAAAAAATAAATAAAAAGAAAATATTGTTAAGACGGAAATTTCGGGCTTGATTATTTACTTGTTATTTATATTTGTTAATTATAATAATCGCGCGATATTTTAATTAAAACAATTAAGCCCGAAAATCCGGTCTTAACAATATTTAAAATATATAATTAAATAATTTACGATATATCGATAGCAAAAAAACATAAAATATATATAAAAATAAGTAGATTGTCAAAAATCGTGAAAAAATTTGCACATTTTAAAAATCGTGATCCGATTCTTTTTCTTTCTTTTTTTCTGCCAATATCTTGTCACACCCACGCGGGGGTTTTCTTTTTTCTTTTTTCTCTTTTAATCATCCTCTCGAGCGTGTACCGACACTTGTATGCATGTGTATCTGCCCGCGTTTGAGTGTGTGTATGTGTGTGTGTGCGTGTGTGTGTGTGTGTGTGTGTGCGTGTATTTTTTCCGAGGTTATCGAAGTGTGCGTTCGCATTTATGGTTCGGTGAATATGGAGCCGTGTGTGCAACAAGCTCGTTGCTCTGCAGGCGTTTATACTCCAGTTCATACGTAAGTGCATACGCGTGAAGTTTTGTTTCCGTACCGCGCGTATGTCGAGACACTTTCCTCTCTCTCTCTCTCTCTCTCTCTCTCGCTCTCCCTTCTTTTTCTTTCTCTTTCCAATGAACATTGTGTTGGACTTTTTTTCGTCTAACGCTCAAAGCCGGGTTAACTTGGAAGGGGCAAAGTATTTTGCAACTGCGATATCCCCCCCGCGCTTCTGTGGCCTCTCCCCTCTCTCTCTCTCTCTCTCTCTCTCTCTCTCTCTCTCTCTCTCTCTCTCTCTCTCTCTCTCTCTCTCTCTCTCTCCATCTGTCTTTCTCTCTCTCTCTCCCTCTCTCTATCTATCTTTTCTCTCTCTCCCTCTTTTCCTCTCACATACTCATTCTGTCCTGGTGTCACACACAACGAGAGGGTGCAACGCTCGCTCGAGGGTAGCCGAGCCTAGTCGCTTGTGACATACAACGAGAATACAGACATCTCTCTTTCGCATCGTAAACTTCGGCCTCTCATTACTTCCTCCTCTTCTTCGTCCAATTCTACGAAATCAATTCCATCATTTTTCGAATGTAAGAAGAATATTTTCAATAAAATTACGCAAATTGAAATCGTTAAAAGCAATTTAAAAAAACAATGTTTAATCGTGTAAATGAAAAAAAGAAGTTCCTCAATTCACGTTTCATTCTCTCATTGAGCGTAGAATAACAAGGGAAAATATCGTGATGCGAGAAAAGCGATAAAAACAATCTAACGTTAAATTATCAAGTACCTGGAACGGTAAGAAAAAACAGCATCTTTTTTTAATCCCATTTTCCTGTCCGCACAAATGTGCCGTACGAGAGAAAGGCCTAACTACTTCTGGTACTTAAGCAGCAACGGTGGGAAAATAGGGGGATAACGAAAATTAGTCTCGGTCCAAACTGCGATGTTCTCAACCGTACGTGCCCCGTTTCAGGATTCCTCGCTGAGCTTACCCGGATCTTTGCTCGAGTAAAAGGCGTGATGACGAAGTCGCCAGCTGCTGGCATGTCATTGGAACATTTCCTTTTTCTCCACCCCCTTGTCCCACACCCTCGCCGAACTCATGCACGTTTTCTGTACCATTTTGTTTCTGTGCAATCTCGTTCCTTACGCGAGGCAAGAGAAGTTTCTTATGGTTTTGCTTGCAGGCGAGAGAGAGAGAAAAAGTGTTTTTTTCTTCTTCTTTTTTTCTTCCCCACGAGGCGTAAAAGAAGAAAAAAGAACACGACGTTTTCCTCATTTTTTACTCCCCCACACTCGCGCGCATCCCCATCTACCAGAAAAAAACATCCTTGCGAGTTGCAAGTAGATGGAGTCCTTATGGCTGGAAGTAGGTCAAAGGGTGAGCGTAGGCGTTGAATCTCTCGCGGATTCAACCGGGGCAGGCAGAAAAAGAACGAGCAAGAGAGAATGTGCGGGCTTTAGTTTAGCTCCGTATGTACACTTTAAAAGAATCGGTCGATTGCCATTGCGGTTGGTCAAACGTACCGACGGAAATAGACATAGTTAATGCGAGAAACATCAACTATTTCAGTCGTGTCACGATTCGTTCGCTATTTTGAAATCGTTCGCTGAATCATAACTGCATTTTTTTGGCAGAATCCTCGTCTCTCTTTCTCAGGTCTTTCTTTATATACGGAATTTCTGATCAAAATCACGTCTGACCACATCGAGGCATATTCTACTGTTTGGACTCAATTTGAGAATACACGCATAATAAATAGTAAGAATTATTTTTGTTTTCGTCCCTGTGGACAGATGCACGAAATTTGTATATAATTTCATCTCCAAAGAAATTGCAGTAATGAAATTGCCCATCAAAGAAATCCAATCATATCAATTTTTATTCAAATTATTAATTAATTAAAATCACGTCTGACCATATCGAGGCATATTCTACTGATTGGACTCAATTTGAGAATACACGGATAATGAATAGTGAGAATTATTTTTGTTTTCGTCCCTGTGGACAGTTGCACGAAATTTGTATATAATTTCAACTCCAACGAAATTGCACTAATGAAATTGCCCATCAAAGAAATCCAATGATATCAATTTTTATTCAAATTATTAATTAATTAATTATTAATCAATATCATCATGTTACAAATTTTGATTTGTGCATCACCCGAAATGTCTGAAATATATAACTTGTTAGGGAGTTATTCTCGAAAGAGTTTAGGAATTTATGAAGCGAGGATTTGAACGAAAAAGAAATAATAACTTTTTCTACAAAATTAATTTTTCGAACGGGTAAATTACGCATCTCGTACAATCGAGCACACATTGTCCTTTTTGCTTGTACGAAAATATCAATTGCTTTTGGCAGAATTTGTCCTCGTTTCTATATAAGAATCTCGAGATAAGCTCTCGTCTGACCAGTGGACGACCTTTTCTACTAGTTTTGCCAAGACGCGCCATTTGGAGCTCAATTTAAGAGTATGACCGACGACAACGGCCAAATTTCATTCATTTTCTTTTCTGTAGTAAATTCGAAAAACGCTGTATCAACGTATATACATAGTATAGATATCTATAACTGTAATTGTACCCGAAATCAATTACCGTTGGTTAATCTACTGTTTTCAATTTTATCAAATTAAAACGTATACCAAATATCTTGTTTTCCAGTTGCCTTTTTGTAAAAAAAGCGATCAATTCCTTTTGGCAGGATCCAACTACCATCGCTATAGCTAGCCTCGAGATAAATTCTCGTCTGACCAGTGGACGACCTTTTCTACTGCTCGGCCCACGCGTAACCATTCAAAGATAATTTAAGACTACGACCAACGGCAGGAGCCAAGTTTCATTCATTCGCTCGTGTAGTAAATCTTAAAAAGACTTTATACGTATAAAATAAAAAACACGTACTTCGATCAAATACCAATAAACATTTCAATTATTTATTATTTTCTTAATGATCGCGAATTTATCGTTAACAAAATAAATACATTTTTCTCGTTTATGTTTCGCTTTATTCGTACGTATTGCTGAATTCTGTTAATACGACTGATATCATTGTTTTTTTCATCGTCAATCTTCTCTCTCTGTAATGTCATACGTATACGAGGTTAACGTATTACAACCCTGGGTAAATATTATTTGGCCTTTTTTTTACGCCACGTTTAACGAGGCCAGTGCCATATATCACTTCGAGGATCGTAGTACAAAGAGACATAGAGATAAACGGGGGTGTATATACTTATATATATATATATATATATATATAATAGCTAAGGTCGATTTCGGTCCCGACGGAACATCAATTCACTCACTGAATGATATATATAACACATTTCTTATGAATGATCCTTCTCACAGACCACACTACCCTATAATAGCGATATCGTCGTTGCCTTTTGCGACAGCATAATGAACGATCCGCAAACTACATATTTAAAAAGAAGAAAAAAGAAAAAAGAAAATAAACGACGCGATATTACATCTTCTTCCGTAATGCGATGGTTCTCCCAGAGCGAATAAATTCTTGATAAGATCTTTGAAATTGGCTCGATAAATTGTTCTACGATCAAAAACAATCGAAAGAGAACACGAACAATTTGTTGCACCAAGGAAGGTTTTTGTCCCATATGAGAAAACAAGTGATCGTAGTCGACGATAAGTCCGGCGAGACATCGAGGAAAATACCAATATCGAAATCAATCGCATTCTTTTTCTTATTTTTATATTCTCTTCGTTTTTCCCTTTAATCGATTGCTCTTCCTGTCGAATTTCAAATGTCTGTTTGTTCGCTGTTCGATAAAAAAAAAGGGCATAGAGTCGACCATTGTTCCATATAGGACAATACGAGGATGATCAAGAGATTGCCACGACATGAAATTTCACCACGGCTTGCGCCCAACTTTGCACGTACATTATACTCGTTTCGGAACGATATTTCATATTTTTCCCATTACGTGCGCGACAGTGAGTCATAAAAATATCCCGGTATATTTTTGCGCAGCAATTCCGCGGAAGTTATTTTGCGTCACACGACACTCGCTCGTTAAACGAGAGAGAGAGAGAGAGAGAGAGAGAGACAAATGTACCGCACAAGATACTGAGTAAGAACTTAAAAAAAAAAAGAACAGTGGTGAAAAGCTGGAAAATCACTATAGTACATAAATCCTGCAGACAGTTTAGCAACGTCAGAGTGCAACCGTTATCGTTTTTTTTCCTCCTCCCCCCACCCTCCCGAGAGACTCGGATCACGAAAATGCAAATAACATAAACCCGGAGATCGCCATGAAAGCATGTACATTCACGATATAAAACTTCGTACTACGTTCTCTCGAGCAAGTACAACGCTTTATAACGATTCTTATTTCGAGACGATACTGTAATCGATTCGTCGATTTATCGATGATTTAAAAATAATAATGAAAGTCGAGTCTGATTCATTTTTCCAATACGTACGTTTCGTCGAAAGGATAATTAGATTAATTTAAGTCGAATCTAAATGTAATATTAAATAAGTCTTAAGATAGCTTATATAACTTTCTTGCGTTAATTATAAATTGTTTTAATTATAGATATTTTCTTTCTTTTTTTTATTGGGATAGATTTTTCTTTGAAAAGCATTTTTTCTTTCTTTATGATTCGAACTTTCTTCGTAAAATTCTACTGAAAGAAAACAAAAAATGGATACGCCTCTCGGCACGCTCATCTACGAATACGTATTAGATTCGTCGAAGCAACAAGTGGAAACAACGACCACCGGTAATAGCTCGGAGCATCGGAATCTACATAAAATCACCTCATCTCCATAACCACAGTGTGGTTTGCATGCATCCACGCACAATCGCGAGATAAACACGTTTTCTCTAACAAATTGGCTCATTGTTGCGTAAAAACTGATGAGATCGTTTACTCGAAGGAAAGAGGAAGAGAGAGAGAGAGAGAGAGAGAGAGAGAGAGAGAAACACGATACAAACGATGGAACGCAGTATTGAAAAGCAACACAAAACACAATAAAGATAAAATCAAATCAAACAAATCTTGTAATTTCAAATTTAAACAACAATTTTCCCGCCTTTTCGTACTTTATCAGAATTTGCCTCAAAATTCACGATAATTGCAATCCGATTAATTTCAATTCTCTGCGATTCGTTCTTCGTCGTAATCAAAATAGATATCGATAATTTGACGGTTATTAGAAAGACATATTGACATTTTGTTCAATTTAATTTTAAAGTAAAAAAAACTTTTGACAAATTTTTGAATTCTTTCTCTCTTTCTATAATATCGATTTCTATAGTTTTTTCAATGTGGTCTCTATGTTTTTTTTACTCATCCTAATGAACTGCTATGTACCATTCAGCGCAGGATTGGGACATCGATGCTGATTAGGCATATTTGTGCGTTCATTTACAATCTTTAATGAAGAAAATATTGTTCATTAAAGATTGTAATTGAACGCATATATATATATATACAGTATTCCTTTATATATGTCACATAATATATACATATATACTTTTACTATACGAACGATCGCAAAGGGTCAGGTCTCGTGGGAAATTTATCGTATCCGACCGAAGCTTTGCACGTATTACTTCATCTTTTTCTCCATCCCTCTTCCTCACTCTCTCTCTCTCTTTCTCTCTCTCTCTCTTTCACTCACTAACGCTGTAACTTTTAAGACCATCCCTCTGTTTTAACACGTAACGCTCGCGCATGATACTGTAATTAAGGCGATGTGGAACAGACTCGATCGGTAACAAAATCTGTAATCCAGTCTTTCCGCGAGGTAGAAACCAGCTCGGTCGGTAAGCAGCAACCGCGACGAAAGAAGTGTCGACAAAAATTTGACGCGACAGGCGGGAAAATCATAACAAACTAAAAAAATAAAAATAACAAACGAAAACTGAAGAATGGAATCGACATCGACGAAGTTGCTCGTAAGTTTGATCGTAAGCTCCAAGCAAGACGTCTAGACACGTTCGCAAATAATTCAATTCGATAAATGTATAATAATTCATAGAAATCGCACGAATAAAAAGTGAAAAACGAAGTATTATAAATAATAACAGGAAAAAAAGAAGAAATATTTCAAGATGAAATTTCTAGCACCTGCCTATTTCGTTATTAATAGTTCTCGATGTAATTGTGTGCGAAAAAACAAAAAAAAAAGAAAATTGTAACTTCCTACTGTAGCCGCTGTTATCTTTTTTCGACCAAGAAATTCCCTTTTGTTTTTTTTATCTTGCGCGTTTCAGTCTTGCAATCTCACGGGGATAGCCAATCTATCCCTCGCTATGCGCTATTACGGTCGCGCTATATCTACACGACGTCGTATATCCTCGAGGTTTGCATGCCCCTCGCGGGCCACTCGGTATATATTCTCCCCGGCAGGGCTTTTTACCGTAATATACTGCAAACAGGGAACACCGTTTTTCTTTTTTTTTTTCTTCTTCTTTTTTTAAGCAAGTACCCACGACGTACTCGCGTCGAAACGCGACGGAATTATACCCGGGGTATACACGTACGTCATACACCGAGACGCGTGGGTGAGAGAGAGAGAGAGAGAGCGAGAGGGGGAGAGAGTTTTCATGCTGTCGGGAAATTTACACAACCGCTCTCCCGTATCGATCGACAACTCGGAGGACAAAGACCACACATATATATATACAGTATCAGATCAATATATATATATATATATATATATATATATATATATATTTGTATATGTATATAAAATGAATAATAAAATCAGATGGATAGTTGAATATTGGTGATTGTACCAGCCTTCGAGATTCCACTATGCATTAGATGTTACTAACAGGTTGCACAATGGGATACGACATGTATTGTGAATCTTCACCTAGTACGCGACGATAAGAAGTACGTCCTTTGTCAAATAATTTATTAATCGTAAGAAAAAACGTGGAAAATTGTGAGTAATTAAGGTAGTAAATGTTCAAACTGATGTCCTTCTATATCAAGACATTTCGCAATGTTTCTTCTGAACGAGTTATGCTTGGGCACAAGCATTTCATGTGGAATTGAGACGCACGCATCACGTATGCGTTCTCGAATATCTTCGTAGGTTGTAGGGGCGTTTTTATCAATTTTGCTCTTTGTGTTTCCTCAAAGAAAAAGTCAGAAGGCGTTAGATCTGGGGATTTTACAGGGAAGGGCACTGGTCCTCTGCGGCCTATCAGTCGTCCTTGAAAATCCAAGTTTAAAACATTTCTAACAATGTGCGAGTAATAAACGGAGCAGCAATCGTACTGATGTTACATGTGAAACTTTGGCGCTAGACGTATATCTTCTAGTAGAATCGGTAATTTTTGTCTCAAGATAAAACAGCATCCCTCGGCACTGTTTAAGGTAGTTCTATCGTTGGGTGGAGGATTAAAATTTTAGTCCCGTTTTTTCTCACATTGGAAGTGGACCAAGGGTTAAAGTTCGTTAAGAAAAGTTGTTGCAAATCGACTAAAGAACAGCATACTCAAAATTCAAATTGATC
>JAPYZT010006672.1:0-12268 GCA_030522965.1 Tryphoninae sp. A BG-2022a | reverse complement strand
TCTTAATTGTATGTTTATATGTCTATATTAGTATTCATTAAATTTTGACAAATTTGGGATTTCGGCAAAGACTCAGACAATATCAGGGACGAGGCTGCAGAGAGAGAGAGAGAGAGAGAGAGAGAGAGAGAGAGAGAGAGAGAAAGAGGGATGGAGAGAAAGAGTTGGCCAAAGGGACGAACTTGCTACGTTCTCGTCCCGCTCTGGATCTTCTTCCAAGGGGTGTTCCGGACGAAAGAAAAATGGCAGGGGGTAACATCGCGAATCTGTTGTCCGGCCTTGTCGTCAACGTACTTTTTCCAAGGCGCGAGAAAGCCGTGTGAGAAATTTTAAACTACGATCATCTCGTACCATGAAAAAAAAGAAGAGCGGGGTATGAGGTTCGCGATGGCGGACTTTGAAGCCGAAGAAGGGGGTTGGTCGTCGTTTGGTGGAGCGTGGACGCGTCGACGTGCGGATGAGAAAAGGGAAAGAGTCTCTGGTTGCAGTGTGGGTTGGTTGCAAAGGTCTTGTCCGCGTCCTCTATATAGACATACGTAAAGGTAGAACGAGAGAATGAAGACGAAGAAGACGAAGGTGAGAGGAAGAAGGGGGCTAGATCGACCCATAGACGTCCAGAGTTTCTCGTCGCGTCCTACGTGCAGGACATCATAGGACACGATGGGATGGGAGAATTGCTCATTTGTTCGTCGAAGAGAGAGGGAGAGGATGGGGAGCTCGTTGCTCGTGCTGGTGGAGAATCCCAGCGAGAGGATGAGAGACACGTGAGAGCGAGAGAGGCACAGATAGCGCGAGAAGACGGTTCTATACCCCGGTAATGCCTTGCCCCGCTCACAAGCACCAGCAGCGGGGCACCATCATCCTCCTACTCGTTCTCTCCCTCTCTCTCTCTCTCTCTCTCTCTGTCTCTCTGTCGCTCCTTCACCTTCGCGTTATATCGTCACTGTGCTAGAGGCCACCTCTTTCCTTCTCGATCCCCACAGGACTTCTCACTCCTCTTAGTTTCTCTCTCTCTCTCTCTCTCTCTTTCTTACCCCCTTTACTACCCCTCAGTATAGTAGTAGTCTTCCACCTCGTACTCTCGCTTCTTCTTACTCGACACCGAGGAAAGAGAGCGAGATAGTATTCACACACATATATATTGAGAAAGAGTGAGCGAGAGACAGAGAAAGAGAGAGAGAGAGAGGTAGAGAAAGAGCTTTCTCTCTCTCCTCTGGCGCGGTGTTCGATCGAAATTCAATTTCCACTCCTCCAGCTTCAGCAACGACGCCACCGACGCCAGAGTTCTACACAACCCCCTCCGTGCTTTCCTCTTCCTCCAAGCCCACCCCGTTGAATCGACCCCGAGCCAGCATCCTCCACTCGCCTCGACCCGCGGACGACGCTTCACCGGGTAACCCACCCCTCCCCCACCTCGCGTGTCCTCTCTGCCCAAACCACCCCTTACACCTCTCTATCTCTCTCGCCTAGCTCCCTGCATTCCCTGAGATAAATTACGCGGCTCAATTATTCACCCGAATCTTCCTTCTCACCAGAAGCGTCTTTTTCCTTTCTAAGAACGAAATTCTTTGCATAGGAGCTTCGTGTCCGGCACACCGGGAATAATACAGGCAAGGAAAACGAACGCGCGAAAGACGATGTTTTTTTATTCCGATTGTTCTATATATGCGTATCTCGTACGATTCGAGCCACCATACAGTTTGCGAAAGGGGGAAAGGGGAGAGAGAATTTTATTTCTTTGTTTCGAAGAGGGCGCCTGTGCTCTCGTGAGCCGCGAGGGAATCGCACGTTTTTTCCCCTTTCTCCCTCTATCTCTATCTCCCTCTTGCTCACTCGGTCTTTCAACCACCTTACGAATTCGTGGGTGGTCGATCGCACACTTTCTCTCTCTTACGAGGGATGAGAGACGAGGATAGGGAGAGAGGATGAAGCGATGGAAAACCTGCCCACCGCGCGATCTCCCACACCCTCCTCCCCCTACCGACTCTTCTTACGTCTCTCGCCCGACTATATATACAAATATACATACATATACATATACTCGCCGGCTCGTCGAACTCCAAGCTCCCGTTCGACCGTACCTATTTAAATGGCTTTTTTTCCAAGGGGAGCCGAACCGAACGAGCTCCTCTACCCTTACTCCTCGTTCCCACCCTCATCCTCTCTCTCCCTCCTTTCTCTCACTCGCTAGTTACGACGAATTCCGCAACCCCTCGCGTCGTTCAAACGAGACGCCGAAGCGCGTAAGTACACCGCCATTTCCTATGCACGATCTCGATTCTCGTCTTCGCGTCCCTTTGAGTCGTTCGTATTTTTTTTGTTCATCTACAGCCTCCCCCTCGTACCACGAGAACGAGCCAACATTGACGAAAAAAATATTTCTACATACATTCTATTTAAAATCTCTTCTCTCGCATCGTCAAACAATTTCCTCGTCATTTTTATTAAAAAAAATACGTTCGTTAAAAAAAAACAAACAAAGTGTCAACGATCTCGTTACGAAATTCTACCTGACGTCATATCTTTCCCGCTCGTCCAGTGCCCCGGCACGTGTGGGAGACGGAAATTGGCGAACGAAGAGAAAAAGCGAACATCCATTACCCCAAGAAGGCAATAATGGTCGCGAACATTCCGTACGAGAATGGTACGAGAGAGAGAGAGAGAGAGAGAGAGAGAGAAAGAGAGGAAAAGAAAGTAACGTCGAGCAGAGGGAAAGAGAGGAAAAAAAACATCCTCACAGACACACACACACACACACATATATAGAGAGAAAAAAGAGAAAAGAGACGAGATAACGCGAGAGCGTATATGAGGGTGGCCGCAGAACAAATACATTAATTTCATCCCCGCCGCGTCTCTTGCACACCTACGAGACGAAGATGGAAGATCTCTCGTTCGAATAGACGAAGGAAACTAGGCGAGGGCAGCGACGGAAACATTACGACGTACGCTCATCAGAACCAGAGCCCGGAAAATCTATCCAATACACGCGCACACCTATAGCCTCCTCTCTCACCTACGTAAACACACGAGAAACTTAGAATCCAGAAACACAATATAAATACATATATGTGTTTGTGTATGTATGTGTATACGGGTGTTTTCACGAAAGTGGCGATGGTGGATAGAGTCTCGGGAAAGACTTACACACGTCTCGAGAGCGTCGAGTGGCACATGTGCCAAGCTTCGCGTTTTGTCTTTCTCTCTCTCTAACTCGTGGCGTATAAGTAAACGGGGTGCGCGGGATAAAAGAGCAAGAGAGATAGACAGCGAGTGAGAGAATGGGGTGACTGGCAGGGGGTGAGAGAGGGGGGATAAAAAAAGAGAAAGAAAGAAGGGATGGGGGTGTGTGGTTACCATAGCAACACCCAAGTCCCTCTCTTATAATTATATGGGGAAAAATGGCTCGCGGACTTTTACCCCCCTCCCTCACCCCAACCCCCTTCCTCTAGCTCCGTGCTTCTCGTGTGCGCGAGTTAAACCCCCTCATACCTCCCCTCGCTTCCTCTCCTACGTAACATCGACGACGTTCCTCCTTGATATTTTCTCTTGCGCCTTTTTTCCATTCTCTTATTCTTTCTCCTTCTCCTTTCTGCTTTCTCCGAGTTCTCTCTGCATATATCGTATGTAGATACATGGATCTATGTATAGATATATGGGTATAACCTTATCCTACCCTTGGACTCTATCTACTCTTCCCGGTAGTATTCGTATGCACAGTTGGTCTCTTCCACCCTCCTCCTCCTCCCCCCCACCTCCTCCTTGCCCACTCGATTTTACGATTTTGTCGAGAATATGCTCGATTCTCCCCTTGGTACACGCATTTCAACCCCTTTCCAACCCCTATTTTTATTCCGAAAACCTGTATAGCAAGAACGGCGAGAAATTGCGAAAACGACGAGAAGAAAGATAAATCGGATAGATTTTGCTTCGAGATAGGACTAATGTCCAATGCGGTCAGCGTTTAGTATCATTCTTTCCCGCTCTATCGTTCTAGCGACTGTGGCGATCGACTGATCAGCGTGACGATGTCCACCCTAACAAAGCGCCCGCGGGGCAATGGAATCGAGATGTGCTCCTACGTTGAAGCAACGACTAAGATAGAGGCCGGGAAACCATCGCGCCTGATACACACGAGAATGTAGGAAACTACGACGAATTCTTCTCTCATTTCGCGAGGGAGACGAGCAGCACTGTGTGTTACAACACTGCGGTTCTCCAGATAACGGCTGTTGCCCGAGGCACGAGAAGAAAAGGGCGATATACCAATATGAACATATTTCGGTCCATACATGGATGTATACATATATATGTATAAGGAAACGGCCTTGGTGTATATAAGTATAAGTATACGATGGTGGATCGTAGTCACGCTTGTATCGGCTGAGAAACAAGAGAGAGAGAGAGAGAGAGAGAGAGAGAGAGAGAGAGAGAGAGAGAGAGCGAAGGGCAGGAGAGAGGTGGTTAGAAGATGAGAAGAGATACGACGAGGGTAGGAAGAAGAGTATGGAAGAGAGAAAGCATAGGGTCCACGAGAGGAAAAGCACCAACCCCCTGACGCTTCTCTACCGTCTTGTACGGTCCTGTGTTGGTGTGCGCGTATTTCGAGGACCAAAGAGCCGACGAACGTGGCCAACCTATATAGATATACGTCGGGTGTACACACGCGAAAGTGAGAGAGAACATATTGCTACGGAGTAATCCTACTTGATCGCGGTTTTTGGTCTCCCTTTTACGTGGGCGTTCACGTTTCTGTGTTTTCCGCACGCTTTTTTTTCGTTAAGAGAGTCCTTCTTAGCTATGTGTGTGTGTGCGTGCGTGTGTGTGTGTATATGTGAGCGCGAGATGATGGTGTGCCCGAAGGATTACTGCCTCAGGAATCGCCCGGTGAGCCCGTGAAGATGGACGAAGAGTCTTTAAATACCCCGGGGGATGCGCGCAAAAGCCGCACGGAAAAACGAACCCATCGGGAATCTCTCTCTCTCTCTCTCTCTCTCTCTCTTTTCGTTCTTTGTGCGATATTCTGATAAATAACGAAAAAAGTAGAAAAGACGATGATGACGCGAAATCTTAGAAAATTCTTTTTTCTACGACTCGTTACGAGTTGGAATTAATCTTAATACGATTTTCCATCGAATTGGAAAAGAATCTGTCGGTAGAGTCAAGATTCCGTTTCAAGTTTCAGGAGGAAATACAGCTATGTTATCAGACATAGATATATGCGCATCTGGTATTAGTTCGGGTCGCTGGAATGCGCCGTGTAGCATCGATAGTTAAATTACGATCGACTGGGTAGGGTCTCCGGACGGTACGAGCGATTAATCCCTTTAATGAAATAATCCGCCTTTGATCGCAAGAGATTCACCAAGTGCGCCGCAAATAGAGAGAAGGAGAGACGGAGGGTGAGTTAAAAGGGTGGCCGAACGAGAGATAGTCCTCTCCGACCCCAATTTTCCCCAATCACGCGGCTCTCACGAAGTCGAGAAACACTTGAACCAGAAGGTTTTAATTGCGACGAACATCCCTGAGAGAGAGAGAGAGAGAGAGAGAGAGAGAGAGGAGAGAGAAATCTCATTGTTTCCGCTCGGTCTAAGGAGCGATGTTACTACTTCTCTCCCCTCTCTCTCTCTCCCTTTCGCGTAGTGTGTATTTCCACCCAAAGAGCGATGAAACGGGATTTCTTAGCGAGTAAGACGAAGGGCCAAACGCGCAGGCTGGATGGAAGTAGTAAAAAGTACTCCGGGATGAAATCGACGACGAGAGAGAGAGACAGAGAGCAAGTGAGAGTCTCAACCGGCTAAAGGGATGAAGAAAAGCTCGTGCGAGCGCCCCCTTAAAAATTTACCGTTCGCTCCCTGTCTCTCTCTCTCTCTCTCTGTCGAGTAGAGAGAAAGCCCGAAGGCGATACGCCCTTTGATTGCGGCCGGACTCTCCGCCTTTTTCCTTTTTTATCTCGAGGTCGCTCTCTCTCTCTCTCTCTCTCTCTCTCTCTCTCGCTCTCTCTCTCTCTCGGTCTTTCCCTTCATTTTTTTGTTCACCCTCGCTGCCACTTCGCCATCCTCTCCACCTCGCACCCCCCTCCCCCTCCCTCCACCGCACTGTCGCCTACGCTTTTCCCGCTGGCAACGCAAGGACGAGGTCCCTCGTTATGATCGATAAATTTAATATGGTTATACCGTTGATACTCGGCCAGCGAGAAAACTCTCCTTCACCCATTTCCGCGCGTCGCCCTTATTCCAATAAAAAAAAAGCAGAGAAAAAGGAACGATAAGAGAGGAACGTTAAGAAAAATGAAAACTTTTTCATTCCTTCCTTACATAAAGTTGGCAACGGGCGAAAGACCGCACTGATGAAATATATTAAACGTTATTATATATTTTTCCTTGACATGAAGAGAAGGAAATAGAAGACGGCAACGGAAAGCGTTTAATGAAACGAGAATGATGAATTTGTAGGTTTTGCGCACAAGACGCCGGATGTTTCGAGACTTTACACTCGCGTAGGACTACTCTCTCTCTCTCCTCGGCGCGAAGACTAATGAAAGCTTTTCAACTGCAATGCAGAGGCTCGATCGAACGAAAAAAAAAATCCCGAACGAGAATGACGCAACGTCAGCAAAATCTGGAAAAATTTTAGTTTTCGAGAAACCTACCCCTCGGGAATAATAATAAAATTTTTTGAATATAACCCAAACGTTTAAATGGGGAAGGAAAGTTATGGTTGCGAAAATCCTACGTGAAAATGGCTGATAAAAGTTTATGCTCTACGTTTTTTTTTTCTTGGATTTACGAAGCTGCGTGAATGCGACTCGTCCGCGTTACAACAATCTACCCTTGTACACTTAGAGGAGGGATTGTAGCGTATCGTTGGCTGCTGATTATCCGATAAATGCCAGAGAAGGTCCGTTTTACCCTTAGAATCTCGGAATTTAAAGTTACCACAACTCGGAAATCCGACCCTAGTGAAAAATTAATTAAGCAACCCGATTAACTTTCTACTCGGGCGGATAAAGAGAAATTGTTATATATACACGCGTATCTATAAATCTCCGTGATATAATATTACATAATTCACGAAAGCGAGATCGTGTTATGAGCTCGTTAACGTTTTCTCGCTCGCTTGCTCCCGCATCGAATGAAATTTTCCACGAGAGAAGAAAAAAAGAAATATTAATAATTATGTTAATATCGTAATAAGGGGGTGGCTGAGGCTCGCGGGACTCGAGCGTACGGAAAAGGAAAGAGCGAGCCGTCCGCGAGGAGAGTTTGGGTGGTAGCGAGGGTTGAGAGGGTTGGTGACGCGAGCGCGAAAGAGAAAGAGAATCGAGTCGACGAGGCCGGATGGGGGTGGGTCCTCGACATAAGAATATCTTCTAAGATGCCGCGCGGCGGAGGTTGTCGAGGGGGGGAGAAGGGAGGCTGGCAGCGTTGAGGGAGAGGGTGGAAGAGCGCGAGCGTCGAGGGTGAGCCTTCGCGTATTTTTATCAATATCTCGCGTGCTGCGCCTGCGCTTCGACGTGTGCCCGCTCGCTCGTACGAAGCAAGAGCGAGATAGAGAACATTCCTTTTCTCTCTACCAAGCACGAGAGAAGCAGCCAGCGCAGCATCCCTTCCTTTTTTCCATCCCTCTCCAACTCCCTGGTGTGCTTCGACACACGCGCGATTCCGACGCACACATTCAAATGCAGATACGTACACGCGAACAAGGAGGTCCACGGTACTGCTGGGTGATCTCATGTGTGTCGGAGATCTAATGAGTATGTGCTCCGAGAAACGGGACGTTCCAGAGCGGCTGTGTGGCAGTGGAAAGGCTCTATCTTCTTCTTTTTCTCCCTCTCTCTCTCTCTCTTTCTTTCTCTCGCTCTCTACGGTCGTCCCCGTATTCGTATTGGTTTTTCTCTCGTACAGGCAGCACATAGTTGGTATACACCCCCGTTGCGTACGTGTGTCGATGTAAGCACGAGGGCGTCTAAGGACCCCCAGGACAAAATGGAGCCCGCTTATACTCCGTTCTGCAAAGTGTATCCTTTTCCAGGCTCTTCTCATACCGACTCCTTTATAGGCACCCGAAACGTACATATACACACACACACACATATATATATATATATAGTATATCCATGTACGTGGATTTTGTTTTTCTATATCTATATATAAAGTCTCGAGTAAAAAGCCGAGCCACGCGAGAGCTATCTTTGTAACGTTGTAGTATATCGTCGTGTCCTATGTATATTATATGCACGATATAAGGACGATGCAAAATCGCCCCGAAAGCATTCAGGATAATTGCTACTAGAAAAGTCTCGGGTCACTCGGCTTCTCTGGAGATAAGCCCCGAGAAACATTCCGACTACGTCTCGACGTCGAGTCAAACTATTTTTATTAATCTTCGTGTTTTTTTCTCTGCTATGGTCTACTCATTTCATTTCTATTCTATGGTTTATTATAGATTGTTTATGTTGAATAGATTGCTCGTTATCTATTCGGGTCGTTATCAATACTGATAATACTTCGAATTAATTTATGTTCGTTTTTTTTTCAGGTATTGAGAAATCTTTCTTGTTTCTGAGCTTCATTTAGTACGTCGTCCCTCACGCAAACCCCGCCATCTTCGCCAGCAGATATTATTTTTCTCTCGGGTAGGGGAGAGGACGTAGGACGCGGAGCTGGCCAAGGGTGAACGCCGTTTTCGTCGGAAGGAGAGAGAGAGTGAGTGAGTGGCGGGGATGTAGAGCGAAAGAGTAGGTTCGCTCGGAAAGCGAAAAGATAGGGAGGGAGGGGGGGGGGGGTTGGAGGGAGGAGGGTTTAAGAAAAAGGACGCGAGGGGTCGCCCGCGTGTTTTGCAGCGCGAAATAACCTCCATTACATCGCGGCGTCGCTCTATATACGAAAGATTATTTTTCTTTTTTCGCGATACAGCACACGCGAGATAAAAGCGAGAGGAAGGGAGATGGAGCGTCGACGTGAGACAGCAGCCAGCAAGTCTGCGCTCATCCGTGTCTCTCCGCCTAGAGCCGCTGGCTTGATGGCTGTTGTCTTTTGTCCCCGAGCGAAAAAGCTCGAGAGAGCCGGAGGCGGGGAGAAAGCTTTCGTTTTTTTTTTTCTTAACTTGAAAAATTATGGAAAATTAGCCGAGCGACATTCTCGCTTCGTTCTAAGACCTCGATGTCTTACCCGTACGAACGGAGAGAGAAATCCGAGGGAAGAAAACGAGCAGCAAAAGTGTTGCTATAAATTCACGGACCGAGGAGGTAGGATGAATGAGAAAAAAAGAAAAATGCGGTACAGACGGGGAGTGAGAAAAAGGAGCACCCTCCTCGAGACGGATGAGTTTTCGTCTCGGCCATGACACTCGTAATTCGCGCGATATTAAGTCAATGAGATACATTTTGTTTTTAACAGCTACTCGAGTCTCGCGTTAATTAATTAAACGTTTTATTTCTTTGTTTATTTTACAAATTTTCTCCCTCTGAGTTATTTCATTAAGCTCGTAAATTCGAGACACTTTGTCGCTTTTTTCCCTCGCGACGTACGAGTTGGTCGGAAAGATTATTCTCGAACGGCCCATATATAGAAATTTTTCTTGCCGCGATATTCGAACTCCGCCAGCTCTTTAGACACTTCACGATGCGATTAATGCCCATAAGTTACGAGTAGCGATAACGCGTAATACGTAGCCAATAATTAATCGCGCACTTTCAAAAATTTGGCGCTGTATCGCTGCGCTATATAAATACGTTCGGAACGTCGTGACTCGCGACGAGACGAATTTTTTATCCCGGGGCCTCACCACGTCGTTGTGGGGCCAGGTGAGTGACTGACTTGCCCGACTGAAAAATTTCGCTTTCGATCGACACACGCGAACCGCCGTACCCACCATCGCAGCCAACCCGGTGGGGTACACAGATGCTGGTCCATGGATGTATAATAATAAAAAAATATATATATACGTCCACCCCGAAAGAGCGTAGCTCGGGGGCCCCCCTCGATTCGAATGAAAAAAAAATCGAAAAAACCGTTCCCCCCATCGTCGGTGTCAGGAAAAACCCTTGTATAAAAAAGCCCGAAGGGGGTCGCGCGTCTACCTACGTTAGCCGTGCAAAAGGTAGCGAGGGGCTCGACGAAGCATCGCACCATCCCAACCTATCGAATTTTTTTCCACCTCGCAACTTTACTCGTACAAACCCTAAAAAAACATCAAATTTTTACCAAAGTAATGAAAAATTTCACAATTTTGTTTCCCATTCGGAAAATAACGAGTTTTAATTAAAAATTGTTCATAGGTCGATTTCGCCACTGGGAAAAATCGTTCGTAGCCCTCGCTAGCCCAGCGTAAACGTGGGATACGGAGCTGAGGGTACGCGAAGCCAAGCGCGTGCCCCAAAAAGCGTTTTTTATTCTCCTGGCTCGACCCCACAGAGAGCTACGAGGGTGAATGTATGTGCGTCCACGTGTGTGAGTAAGTTTGTGAGAGTGAGCCCGTACCCCAAAAGACTACGTTGACGGTGGTCCTTCTCTCTCGGTGGCACCGCGTGGTCTGTTTTCACGGGTAAGCAATATAGAGACCGAGACTCGGGACAGAGACGAAGCGTGCGCGTACGTAGGAACATATCCCTCCGCGGAACACACAGCCCGTAGTCCGTCATCAAACACTCGTTATTCCTGTCCAGCCAGGATTACCCGATATTCCCATTTTTTTCTTTTCTTTTTTTGACCATTCCAGCTTTTCTCTCCTCGCTGTCTACGAGAGGGGACTGCGCGGGGTCGAAGCCTCCGTAAAAAAAAAACAGAAATGCGTTCCCTCTTTCTCGTTGCTTCTATATATCTGCGAGTGTATCACGAAGGATTACACGGTTATAACGGTACCCGAAAAAATGACCGCGCGCTACGTTTCATGATCTATCGTCTGAAAAAAAAGATGGGAGATGAAAAAGAACGCGTCCACTCGTCGGTGAAAACGAGGAGAGGGTGGATATCGAGTAATAAAAAAATTCGGACACTTCTAATTCAAGATATTAATCGTATAATCCGGGGATATCCTGGAATCGAATAACGCTCTTTTCATTCTGGAGTAATCGCTTGTGATGCGCATTTTTTATCATTTCTTTTTATTGCTCGTGTTAGAATTTTATTAATTTTACAATTATTTCGTAGGTTGGAACGATTCTGTCGCGAGACATATGTTTGTGTGAGAATTTTTGGAAGTTACATCTCGATCGTTTGTACGACCAAGATGAAAAAGCTGTAGTAATAGTAAAGCGTTAGGACAAGAGAGAGAGAGAGAGAGAGAGAGAGAGAGAGAGGTCCTGAAAAATGATCGGCTCAACGGGGATACGGTAAGAGCGAGACGGAACGATTTCGCCCCAGGAACGTTTCGAGCACGTCGCGGACAATATAGAAACTGAGAAAAGCATGCGTGAACAAGAGTGAGTGAGAGAGAGAGAGAGAGAGAGAGAGGAGTAGAGAGACGATCGGTTTCGGGGATTTTTTTGCGAAATAACGGCGCTCGTTCGAGTGAGGCCAAAAAAATGGGAAACATCTGTCAGTATACTCGATGCCTATCGAACGCTTTTCGTTCCTCGGCGTTCTTCTCCTTGTCGTTGTAATCGACGTATCGGGCGCGGGTTTCACGTTTTTTTTTCTCTTCCACCCTTACCTCATCACCTTCTCTCTACCCCCTGCCCCTTTCTCCCTTTTCCTCATTCACGCGTGAATCGATGGAAAAATCATAATGATAACAATGCGCGACGTGAACACCCATCAGGCGCACCGGGGAATCTAGCGAACGAAAAAGAAAAAAGAAAACTATTAGTTCCGGTTCGAGTGGGGTGGGGGGAGCTATCGATAAAAGTGGGGAGGGTGTGGAATAATCAAAAAAATGAATGAAAAAGAAAAAGACGACGAGAGAGAAAAAAACAACGAATGAGCTTTCTCCACCGGGTTATAACTCTCGATGTGGTTCCCGTTTGCTTTCACCCTCGCCCAGGTTTTCATCTCGCCTATGCGTACACCGCGTTTCTAACTCGGCTATTTCATAAATTCTAATTTATAGCCGACGGAAAATTGATCCTGGCTTAATCCGTGCTATCGATGCCCGCCTACGTATTATTCTATAATATACAGCTGTGTATATGTGTACATATATACATACATATAAATATAAATATATATATAGCCGGTAGTAATCGCTCGCTCTCCTACATATATATATATATATATATATATATATATATATATATATATATATATGTACGAGAACGAGCGATTAC
>JAPYZT010006669.1:0-13911 GCA_030522965.1 Tryphoninae sp. A BG-2022a | reverse complement strand
CCCTAAATATTACTTTAAAAATCTGAAAAAAATAATTTAGTACTTTTTTGGATCATAGAAGAGAATGAATGGGTGACGTGAGTAATATTAAAAAAAAAATTTTTTTTGCCCGTTTAAGAAGCACCCTCCTATATATATAGACTAAACCTGAGCTATGAACGCTGTTCTCCTCGAATTGTGTGTGATGAACAGCTCTTCCGCGCTGTCCCCGCGTCCTTTTATGCGTTGTTATTATGCCGTGACCGGCACTCCCCTTTCCACTACCATAATACGCCTTTGTGTCCTCGACGCCTGCGTAGCTGCTCTGAGACGCTTGCACGCATTATACGAGTGAGACAAAGACGTCCGATTTCGCCTCATTCTGTTAATGCTTTTTCCCCACTTCACATTGTCACTGCTTTTTTTCTTTTTTTTTGTAAAAGAATCCGGCTCGAAGAACCAAACTTTTATGTTGAGACGCGATGCGCCCGAGAATAATTTTGATTGTCTTTTCACACCGCTCTCAACTGTTGATGTAACGGCAAGGGTTTTACGCCTTGGACCGTTTGTTTTTTTTAGGGTAGTTGCTTAATTAATGAGCAAGACATGGAGATCGTTGCAACACAAAATTAATCTTTATTGTTTATATATGACAACGAACGATAGAACGGGTTCAACGGTTGCTTACTGACTAAACTTTGGCGCATCACCGACCGGCTTAGAACTAATGGCTAATGGGGGGAACGCGTGACCACAAGCCCGTACATATTTGGCGGTGAGGCCCCAACAGTGCTAATATATCACAGGAAAACTTTATTAAACGGTCTAGCCGACAGCGTGTACTAAGAACAAGTAGTAAGCGAGTAGTCACACCTCTATACATAAACGCAGTAATAGAACTATGCGCGACATCAGCGCTGAGCGTACAGTAACGAAACTAGAATAAACGCGCGACAATCAAACGCGACACGCGTTGACTGTTATCCTTCCTTCGTATGAACAACAAAACGAATGTTCAAAAGTTTCCGGCAATGGTTTAGCTGAATAATATGGTTTAATGTACAACATGATTTAATAAAAAAATAATGTGTTTTGTTAACGTTTTTATTTATACTGGGCTTTCGAAAAGTAACGTACCTATCTCCTATTTCAGAATCTATGTGTCATAGAGGAAAATGCCCCAACAAAAGTTTTATGTTTCATAAACTTTTGTTAATTTGCATTTTTTAAATGGGAATTGCTATTTTTGACCCCAGATTTGGAATGAGCGGGATATCCTACTATTATCCTACGTTTAGTGCTATCAAGGAGCAACGACATGCATGTTATAGAATTCTGCTTCCTTTTGGGTACTTGATGAACGGGAGTGTCCTTGCCATATGGAATACCATATAGAATAATAAGGATCTTCAATGAATGACTGCAAGATACTTAAATTTTGTTTAATCTTCATTGCAGACTTAGATGTACCAGGTTTTTCACACTCTTTAACACAACCAATTGCCATTACCAGCATTTTAGCACGTCCACGTCGGTGTTGTTCTTTGAGACGATATTTCTTCCGATTATTTTGTTACGGCTTCTTCGTAAATAATACTGGTCTGGCTGCCTTCACTTTCTACTTCACTATCCTCTTCGGAGTCGCTATCTTCTTCTGTTACGTCCTGCATATTTTCTTCCTCTTCTTTGAAGTTGTTGTTGTCAATGTTCAATATTTAATGTAAATATCACACTTGAAGTAAATGGTAAATATCACACGCATTTTCGAAACATCAACGACAAACATAATTATCTTTTTTATCATCAATTTGCAGATAATATCAATCGCAATAAACCGATTGAAGATTAGACTCATTAAAATTTCATATATACAATTGACTAAACAATTTATTAATTGGGTTCTCAATTCATCACACTCGTTTAGTCCACCAAGTTATTCCGAAAGGGCATCTAACAATAAGACATGCATCGTGAAACCTGAAATCATCAACTATCGACGTTTGGCACATTGACAGAAAACATAACCTAAAACCGAACAATTTCATTAACCAGTATCACACGTTCTCACACAACACCTAACAATATACCTTTAACTAACATAATATATTTAAACTATTCTTAAGGAATTAGTATAAATTATAGCGTGAATAAAATTCGGAAGATGATCCTAATCAGGATCGAAACGTAAAAACAGCGCAAAATTTCATTTCGCCTCGACAATGTTCAATATTTAAATTTGTTTTCCTTCATTCCCGATGTCTGGTTTACTTTCATCAAATTTTACCTCTCCTGCTATTATTATTTTCTGTTTCTTTTTATCCCAGAGTCGATATCCATTCGTTATATAGCCAGCCTATTCGTTGTATAGTCAACCAATTCTCCCACTTTGTTCCTTTCATCGAATTTTTTGAAGCGGACTCAGGATTTTTATATAGTTCTTTCATCCAAAGACTTTGATTCAGCTAAGATCAGGTTTTTTCTTTTGCCATTATTCAATTGGAGTCACATCCAGATTTGTTGTCGGAGCTCTATTGTGTAGTTAGGTCGCTATATAGACAGATTCTCCCCACATCCTTTTTTCCATTTTGGCCTTATAAATCATACTTTATGTCTTATCAATCTTTTTTTTGTCTCTTGTTTTATCGAACGATTTATTCTCTCAACTTTCCCATTGAATCGTGGCGTGTAAGGTGTAGAATAATCCATTACTATTTCCTTTTCTTTATTCCATTCTAATATTTCACGATTTACATATTCATCGTTTTTTCAGCAGATGAATCGTTAGAAAGTTCGTGAAGTCATCGAGAAAAGTAAAAAAATAGTTTTTATTATCCCAAGTATTCGGATCAATTGGTCCACATAGATCAATGTGAAATATTTGCAGGGATCTGGCCGATTTTATCCGTGAATTTGCGAAGCTTAATCACGTTTGTTTTGACGCCATACAGATCGGACATACCTTTTTTAATTCGTTAATTTCCGATATTGTTATTTTCATTCCAGTTGAAATATTGAGCAATTTCTTCATGCTTTCTGTGTTGGCGATATCCAATCTCTCACCCCACACTTCGCCATTTTATGATCCCTTTTGGGCTAGAAAAGAATAATTTTTGCACTCTGGTTGAAAATCTATGGTATATAGTCCGTTCCTTCCTTTCTCCTGTAATCACAATTTTATTCTCGTGAATTATTTTTATTTTTTATTGTGTAAAGATTACTTCTCCACTATTTTCTATAATTGCATTCACCGATAGCAAATTCATTATTAATTCTGGAATTACCATCAATTCTCCATTGTTAATTCTCAAAATTCTATTCCTGCAATTCCTTCTGCTTTCACTATTTCGTTTGATTTCCCTAGTCCTATTTTAGACTCTGTTTTGCGTAAATTATTTACATTGTTATTGCTATCTGCTATGTCACCAGTGGCTCGAGCATCAACCACCCAAGCATTGGTATCTTCTGCGCAAGTCTTCGTCAAGAAGGCCACTTTCCGATTTGACGTTTTAGCTTCCTTATTTGTGAAGTAGCAATCTTTTTCTGTATGATTCATTTTTTTTACATATGCTGCGGCACTTACTTGATGTAAGGGCCGCAGCATATATACAAATCTGTTCTTCTATTGTTCGCATATGTTTTTTTTAGTTTTACATTCTGTTTTAACGTTTATGTGCTAATTCCCGTTTTATTCTCAGATATATACTTTCTATTTCATAATTTTCTATTGTGTTACATTCCACCTTATTCGGTTATGTTCTATTCTGTGCTCTTTCGCGATTCCTTCCGAACTGCTAAATCTACGTAACATGTGGAAGCGCGTAAAAAATGATGCGCTCATCATAAAGTATCTCCTTTCTGCGAAGAGTAAACGAGCGACAACTAAAATAAAACTTTACCTTATTCCGTGAGAATAAAAGGAAGAAATGAGGTGCCGGCACAGCACTATATAATAGGGGAAAGCGGGCTAACGGGAATCCGCGGGTAATGGGAGTCCTTGTAAGAAAGGTACTTATTGTTAGAAACGCTCAACGCGTTTCGAAACACCCCAAATGCCTTCCTTAAAGGTAGTAAATCCGTTAGAATTTTCAAAAGATTGATTTTTTACAGATTTCGATACTACAGTATATGAAGAAGATAATGTTAAAAGGAGAAATCGAAATATTAAATATTCACGGAGTTGTAGCTCATAGTAGGAAGTGTCGAGACCGCAAACTTCGGTACTGCAAACTAGCGATTCTAGGTACCTGGGAGAACAGCTTCCTCTATTACTTGGTGAAGAGATAAAGAAGTATCTCTTACCAATCTACAAAGATTTGTCGAGGGATGATTTGCTCGAAAGATGCTTGCGTAATATTCGCGTAGATGTAGTTTAATTTTTGTTTTCATTATTCTTAGGCACATATATATTTTTGAGAGTCGCTTTTGCCGTCAGGAAAGCGACCGTAATTTTATCGCTTTCCGAGATAAGTGCTAACGGGGCTACATGACTGTACCCCGTTGATTTCTTATGTTTATCGACAGGCCCTTTTTCGCATCGAGAAAAGGGACCGTAAAGTTATGTCTTTTCTAGGGTAAGACGAACACGAACCATATCGCTATTGATCGTCGACGTAATTCGATTCTTTTGATTTACGTTTTACATAATATTTACTTTCCCATAAAAACATATCCCTTTCACCCACGATTTTAGCATCCCTCCGAATTCTCAACCCTCCAATCATAGTAATGACCCTTTCATAGATGTTGGAAATTTTAACGAATGAGAATGCGAACCTCCCTACTATAAGCACTTCCAAATTTCTTAGAAAATCGTTGGCTTTCAATACAGACTAATTTTTAGTCAGTCTTCTCCAGCCAGTCAACAGAGTCAGTAATCAGTATTTCCATATCTAGTTCTCGTATGCATTCCTTTTTCTGACTTTGATTATCAATAACTTCTTTTATTGTAAACACTATTATAGTTAGTCAATAAATTCAGTGCACTTTAACAACAGAACAAAATACAACAACAATTTCATCAATCGACACCAACCGACAATGAATCGACAACGATTCAACAACAATACAACAACAACTTCATATCCAAGCAAGGCAACTACTGTAAACAGTGCTTGAAATGTCAAACAGAAATCACTTTAAATTTCAACAGAACTTTTGTATATCGTTAAATAAATAGTAGTTATATCTTTGTTACATAATTTCTTGGAATTATTCTTAATTCAATTCCGTACAAAATATTCTTCTTTTCCCAATCCCGTGCTATTGCGCTTGGCGTAGGCATAAATAGGGAAATTAATAAATACTTATGTACGTTCACTCTGGATGTCATACTTGGGTGGCCATACCCAGAACGCTAACGAGAGTTTCAACGCAACGGTTTGGCGATTAGCTCCGAAACACCTCTATTCGGGCTCAAGATCGTGGAGATCGCAGCTTATATTGCTGCTAGCGCATTCAATGAAGAATATTCCTCCATTCTACAAATTATGAATGCGATGGTCATAATTGTTGGCATGTATGCCAGAATTTTCGGTGAAAATTCTCACGAGGATAGAGAGGCAAAACCGAATGAGCCTTTCCCCGACGAAAACAGCTCGTACAGCTCGAAACAAATTGCAAATAGAAGAGAATCAGCTCTTCGAGGAAGCTGAAGGTTTATTGTATGGACCTGGAATCGCTGATTGATCGGTAAGTCACAAAAATTCATAGTTTTATCGCATTGAAATTTTAAACGCGATTATTTCAAAACTACATTTTGAAAAACTGCTCATACTGTAGCTCAAAAAGTTATCGATCGATTTCAACGAATTTTTGAGAGCTTTTTGCCTATGATATTACCGAGAGGATAACCCTCAAGTTTGAACGATATCACGTAGATAAATGATTTTTGAGGGTAAAAACTGTCGAAAGAATGGTCGAATATTTGATTTTTAAGTTACAAAGCCTGCATAATTTCCAATTTTATACTTTTTAATAATTTTTTTGATTCATCCTTTCCCTTAATATGTCATTAAACGAAAAAAAAATTGGTTTCAGGTTTCAAATGAATAGTATACATGTGGTGATGGCAGCAGCTTTCGATGCCACAGGAAAGATGCCTGGGGGAAAGACTACCACGTCGCCATTTTGTTTTGTATAAAAAAATGTTTTACAACTCTTAAAATATACATTAAAATCATACTAAAATTTGAAAATGTTGCGCTTATTCCATCACCCCCAAAAAAATTCATCAAAAATGACTCATTTCCGGGCGTTTAATTGTGTTGTTCGTTCATGTCATACAACTGCCGATGTCCGCTTCAGCGCCATAAATCTAACGGCGATGACCAAAATCCTATTTTGCAACCTTGCATTATAAGAAAAATATTTTTCTCATAAGGACAACAAATACATAAAGCTTTCTTATTTAAGGTAGTAGTCTCGTAGAATTTTTTGAGACAGATTTCATTTAAATTTTATGTGAAGCTCCACTGAAATGATATGAAACACTATGTAAAATTTCCAAGAGCTCCTCCATGTCGGAGCCGAGATATTTATTGTTAAAAATCACGACCTTATACACGTAACCTTATGGTGAAAATTAGAATTTACTCTCGATTGACCAAACTACAAGATAGCTTTTGCTGAAAATTGGCACAGTAATAAAAGGGTGTCTAATAAATATTTAGAGCGCAGAAAAAATAAAGTCTGCCATCCTGTTCTGGAAATATAAACATTTAAAACGTAAAATTTATCGTAAAATTCAACGCACTCTGAGATCCTTTGGAAGGGGAAGCGAAGATCGTGCAACACTGCATCGCTCAGAAGTCGGCAGGAATTTGAATAGTCATATTCAAATTCCTTATAAATATTAGACCGTGCCATTTTTGGGCAGCTTTTTTTTCTTCCTACTAACAGGCTTTAAACTTATAAAAAGGTAAAAAAAGAAACCTGTATAAATTTTAACTCGAAATATTAATATTTAGAGGTCGCTTAAACACATCTCTATTTCCCATTTAGATAACACAGGGAAAACAAATTTCTGCCGGAATTTTATAACACGGTCATGGCATATTCCACAAACAAGTTACCCGCATATTCTTATGCAGAATTAAATGCTCTACAAAAAAGCCCTCTTATATTTTTTTATAAACTTAGCCATTCAAGGGATATTCGGGTTCAACTTTCAAAGTGTATGAAAATGTATCGTATATTTGTTAATATTACAGTAATTGACAAACATCAAATGACTTTTGTGTAGATTATTAAATTTACTATCCAAATTCTTTAATTTATAGTTAATAAATGTTGATAGATGGTTTTTTTTTAAGATTTTAGACACTTATTATTTTCCCAGAAAACTGGTTCTGATGAGCTAGTACTTGTCGCAATATATCTATAAAAATTGGACAAAATACTCACAACTAAAATGTCATTCTTGTTTCCAATAACAGAGAAAAACGATATTTCCTCAAATTCTTTAAAACAAATTTATTTATTAAAAATTATAAATATTTCATAATTTATTACAGAGGGCAGGTTTTCTGGCAAAAACTAAGTGTCTAAAGTCTTAAAAAACCATCTTGATAGATGGTTTTTCTTTATGGTTTTTAATTTATAGTTAATAAATATTGATATATTTATTAACTATAAATTAAAGAATTTGGATAGTAAATTTAATAATCTACACAAAAATCATTTGATGTTTTTCAATAGTCGATAGATTTGCTGTATAAATCTGCAACACTGCATTAAGACTCTGCCAACAGTGGCCAGACTTCGCAGAGTCTTCGCTAATGGTCCGCAATACAGACTTGGTGGACTCACTCTTCCCAACGGGGAAGTGGCTGAGAAACACGAAGACATAATGGAACACTTGCTGGAGGTTCCCTAGCTCAAGACTCACGGAGCGAGACCCACACAACGGGGAATCGCTCGTCAGCACCAGACCGGGTGACGGGGCGCTGGTGAGAGAGCCAGTGCACCAGTCCCAACACGCGTACCAGGCGGGCAGGTCCGTAGAGACGGCACTCCATGGCCTGGTCCGGGAGATAGAAGGCGCACTTAGCAGAAAGGAAGCAACTCTATGCGTCTTCCTGGACGTCGAAGGGACATTCGACAATACATCTTTCGACGCGATCTGTGAAGCAGCGAGGGACTTCCGAGTTGAGGACACGGTCATCAAATAGATGGATTTCATGCTTCGATCGCGAATTGTAACGGCCAGTCTCGGCGGGACGAGTGTCAGGGCGCACGTCGGCAGAGGGTGCCCACATGGAGGAGTAACCTCACCTCTGCTATGGCTTATAGTGGTCGACGGGCTCCTGAAAAGGCTCGCGGGACGGAATGTCAAAGTAGTAGGCTTCGCCGATGGTGTTTGCATCGCAATCAGCGGCAATCATCCGGGAGCAATGGCAAGCGAGATGCAGAAGGCACTCGACATTGTGGAGGATTGGTGCACATCAAAGTCTTTGAGGGTAAATCCCAACAAGACTGAGATGGTACTATTCACTAAGAAGCGGCACTTCAAAATGAGGCCCCCTTCGATCTTCGGGGCTGGGCTGGTGTTCTCTCCAGAGGTTCGATACCTGGGAGTAACGCTGGACCACAAGCTCAGTTGGAAGAGCCACATCTGCGAACGAGCTCGGAGAGCGATTGCGACCTTCTGGGCCTGCAGGAGAATGTTTGGGCAAACGTGTGAGGGGCCGGATGTGTATGGTGTGAGGGGCCACGGACGGAGGAGTCCTACGCCCTGACGAGCACCGCGACTGTCCTACAAACGGAATTATTCGCCATCAAGGCCTGTGCCCGCATTATTAGAAACAAAGGCTACACTCATAAGCATATTTACATATGCAGCGACTTCTACACAGCTGGTGAGAGACTGCATAAACCTGCTGACACTAATAGGAAGTGCCAACAGAGTCAAGGTAGTCTGGGTGCCGGGTCACAGCGGCATCCGGGGCAACAACAGGGCGCACGACCTCGCCAGGATCGGTGCCTCGCGGCCCGACATGGCGGGCCTATGCCCCATAGGTATCACCCAGGAGTTCGTCCGACAGGCGACCTCAAAGTGGGTTGCGGAACGTTTTGTGAACCTCTGGGGGCGGAGTCCAGGGATGGGGCACACTAAGGCCTTGTTCTCTGGCCCCACGGAAAAGCTAGGCACCGAGCTGCCATGCCTCGACCGGGCTCAACTGAGACTAGTTGTGGGGGTGATTACGAGACACTGGCATACGGGAAGACACCGAACGCGCCTGGGGCTCTCAGAGGACCCGGAATGTAAGACTTGCCATGACGGGATGGATACGCCTCTCCATCTCATAACTAGCTGCACCGGGCTCGAGGAAGTCAGAAATGACGTCCTTGGGACTAGTGTCGTAGATGGTTTCAACCTAGCGGTCGCGGGGGCGGCAGTACTCCTGAGCTTTGCGCGGAAGGTCGGCTTGCCCTTGCAGCCGACACGGTAACGGTTTGCCCTTAAGGGACTCGAGCACAATGGTTCTAAGGACTGAGTGCCCGGTCAATACCAAAAAAAAAGATTTGCTGTAATATTAACAATATACGATGAATTTTCATACCCTTTGAACTTTGAACGCGAATATCCCTTGAATGGCGAAGTTTATCAAAAAAGTATTAGAGGGCTTTTTTGTAGAGCATTCAATTCTGCATAAGAAGATGTCAACAGTTTGTTTGTGGAATATGCCATGACCGTGTTATAAAATTCCGGCAGAATTTTGTTTTTCCCTGTGTTATTTAAATGGGAAATAGAATTTCGAGCTAAAATTTATACAGGCTTCTTTTTTTTACCTTTTTATAAGTTTAAAGCCTGTTAGTAGGAAGAAAAAAAAAGTTGCCCAAAAATGGCACAGACTAATATATATATTGCGTACTTTATATTGGATAATAGGAGTCAACTTTATCTATATATATGGATAAGATAAAAACGAAACGTTGACTCCTATTACCCAATATAAAGTATTTATTTATATACACACGTACGTATAATTATATAAATGGTTGCATATAGAACAGACATTTTTTCAACGAAATTAAATTGTTTTTGTTAATAAATTTGGTTTCATTATATTTTATTTTTTATTGGACTAATTTTAGAGTTAAATAATATTATAGTTAAATTATTAATATTTTTCAAAAAAATCACGGATGCTATTCAAAATTCTTTTGTTTTCTGTGATCCGTGGCTTCTTACAATTATCTCGGTTCTCTGACAAGAACTGCAATATTGCTTTGACGCCACTTTCTTGGTGGATGTTCATCAAGTTTGGAAAAGTTATTCCATTTTTCGCCATTTTTGATATCATTCCATCCGAAAGTATACCTTTCAATGGTTTTAAAGATTCTCCAACTGCCACTGCACTTTTTAAACGAAGACAGTGATTTAATCTTTCCATGAAACGTTCGGCATCCTTGAATAGATTTTCCACGGGAATATAATTTGACGCGATTTTTTGCATTATTTCCACATCAAATACTGCATTGTGGAAATTTCCGTTTTCATCTATATCCAATAGATCTGTAGTTAACTAACTGTGCGAGTTTAAACATTCATGTTCCTTTTCGCGTGGGATATAGTTTCTTCAATATTGGTAGCGTATCAGAAAAGCCAGCAATTGTTGATCGAAACTTCTCTATCATATTGGATTTATGTAAGCCCACGCGGAGATGATAGCAGTCAAAGATAGCATTATAAGCAACAAACAGGACCGGTTTCGATAACAAATGCAAATATTCGAAGAATGCATGTAAGGCATCTCCAATTGGAATAGCTTCCACTCTCGTATTGTGGTATAATTCTCCTTCAATAATCTTGAAGCCAGTAATTTTTTCAACTCCTTTGAAAACTCCGTGCGTTGAATTCAAATATACGTTGAATGAATTATGCTCACATATAGCTGCAATCTTTAGGATTTCTGAGGAATATCCGATCCCCGAAGTTTCTACATCAAAAAATACTATTGTAGTTGCTTCGGGAGTTATCGCAATATTACATCCCTAGTCTTCCGACTCAAATAAATAATTTAAATTTACATCAATTTCAAGACCACAATTTCGTTCATATTGAACACCTTCAGATCGTCCTAATTATTTCCGCAAATTTTCTCTATCCCTTTAATATATTTCGACGCTATTTTGTGGACTGTAATTTTACTTTGGCTGACCTGGCTGATTGAAATTTCTTTATTTTTGCAGCATACGCTTCATTATTTTTTCCTGGCGAAACAGTTAGTTTTTTAAATGTGGAATGGTGTGTTTTCTGTTCATCTCTGAAAAAAGGCTTGATTTTATATAAATTTCGGACGAAATTCTTTTCAAGATGACTGATGTCGGTGAGTTTGTAAATGAGTTGCCGATTCCCTTTCCGAATTGCTGCCATGGTGAAGCTATCCTCGTCGCCAATCGCCACACGAACTTTCACACCGACCTCTTCAAGAATAGAGCTGTTATTTATAAGTTCGGCTCCAATAGAAGCCTCCATTGCCTTGGCGCTCCCTTGAAAATTTTTGCGACAATCATGATTTTCTCTTGCATAGCCGAGGTCGCACTTTTTACATTTTCGATTTGGTGTTCCATAATCGAGTATTTTGCCACTAAGTAATCCTATTATGGCTCCGTAACCATTTAAGCTGTCATAGCTTTTGCCGTTGCCTCTCTTACTCCAATCCATGTCGTAAGAGACGATTATATTAACACTTTAACGACCGCACGTCTGCGCAGTCAGCCATCGCCAGGGGCCGTCAGTATTTTTGAAGAATTAATTAAAAAACAACAACAATTTAACAACAAATTTAATATTTCTCCTTTGTATGATAATTATTAAAGCAATCACCTACATGTAATGGTATTTTGCATGTAGGCCTACGTCAACGCCATGACACAATTCGTCATAGAAACACAACCTATTTCAACATTTTGAATTAGGAAACGCGCGCGACACCAGCGCTTGTATGGTAGCTTAGCGTACTACATTAACGTAGAGCGCTTGCTCCGATATTTGCTACATAATTTACATAGAGCATCACTCTAGTGTAAAATCTAAAATTAAAAATAGGCAACAATTGCCCAAAATGAAAAACATGGCAATGAAGTACGAAGCCAATAGCAATATCCACACTTATTTACATTCATAAATTATCTCACTCGGAGTGTGGTACTGGCCAACAACCTTTGGCGGTAGCATCACATACATGTTGTGTGAGCGGTCGTTAACGGTTGTTCCTGCTATCACACACATGTTGTGTGATCGTTCGTTAAAGTGTTAACAATTCCAGCCAATGCTGTGTCGAATATCATAGAAACATTATTATCGTTATTATTACTTTCTGGTATATTTGAAGATATTGCGGATTGTAGGGTTTCATAGTGTGGATAAATGTCTATAACAATGTTTCGAGGTCTGCAACGAAAAGAAAAGCGATCGTTAGGAGCGATAAAAGAAAGAATAAAATTTTGTTTGAATACGTAGAAATTTATTTATTCTTGTTTATGAGGTCTCAGGTGTTGTTTTGACAGAAATATCATCAGAAATATTCGTCAAGATTTTAACGTAGTGTGAATTCATAAAGACGGAACCATAGTAGCTTATGAGTTAATTATATAATATCATTCATATCATTCCGAAGTATGTACAATTCCTTGAAGCAGGTTTTATCTAACCAGTGATTTTGTTAATAAAAATAAATATTACAATTAGGACCCCTCGCCATGCAATAGTAGTGAATATACAAAACACATTTTATTCCGATCGTTTTTACAGTTTTTGAGAAATGGCGGAACAAAATTTCGAGGTGTCTGGCAGGTATGATACATCGCTCTGCGATTTATTACCGAAACGTTGGCTAATATTACTGACGCAAAGTGTGATCTTATTCCTGAATAGTAATTAAAAAATAACTTCACTCTCGTATTTTTTACGAGAAATTATAAATATAAACTGAGACAGCATTGAACTTACAACTTATTGCAAAGGGTTCCAATATTCTCTACGACTAATTGTCGCTCTTCTGGCACAGCTCGCTTGTAACTATCCTTTGCAGCCTTCTCACTAGCTGGAATCACTTCTTTCTCATAACGTTTATACAGGTTTTTAGAAATTATGGGAATATTTAGGCATGCCAAGACCTAATTCGATACATCGCACCCAACTCGAGCATGAATTCTTCCTGTTGAATAAAAATAAAGTTAGGTTTTTATTATGAAAAATCTATATGTACATCAGTCTCGTTACAGATGTTGTGATAACTCAAAAGTAACATGTAATATGTATCGTACATCAATTCAAAAACAATTTTACCGAAAACGGCCTTCGTATTGACATCCGAAACACGATTATTCTCCTCGGATTCTGCAATGATGTGCGTTTCCCCGGTAGAGACAAATGTCATTATATTGCAATATGTGCAACGCACCGTCAAAATAGAATTCAGACCCATTCGTCTTTCGTCAATTATATTTTCCAGTGACAGTACCTTTACCCATTGCACACATTTAAAATTCTTCCCAAGTTCACTCAACTCTACTATTCCGCCCTTTCAAGCTTATTCGATTTTCCATTTCAAATGAATAAAAACTGTGAAGACTGTGTACAAAGACGTGCAGAATAAATCACAAACTAATCGCGACGTTGCCACGCGCAGCCAACCGTGCAGATACATATACCGGCATAAAGTTTCGCATGTTTGTCAGCAGGCAATTGGCCTGTACGCTTTCAAAAGTTTTTCCCTAACGCTCGGCGTTTGGTCCAGTGCCACAAGGTTACACAGAGTGCGAACTTTTGGATAATACTATCGTGAGACTACTACCTTAATTGCTTTTCGAGGTCATTTGGTACCTTGTTGGAGTAGTTCGAGCGGATTCGCCCTAACACCGTCGACTCGTGTGATACGAGAAATTAGTGCGACGGTGGAAGGCGAGGGCTCTGAGTGGCCGGAG
>JAPYZT010006668.1:0-10755 GCA_030522965.1 Tryphoninae sp. A BG-2022a | reverse complement strand
TATATATATATATAAGAACGCCTCGGTAACGTTGACGCCCGCCCGATTCACGCGATTATTTCTCACCCGCAAAGTGCCCCAGCGAGATATTTTTACGCAATCACGTAAAAATTCTTTTCGCCCTCTGACGCGCGGGCGGGCGCGCATCACACGCTTGTCATTCGCGAGAGATGCCTTCGCACGAAGTCTCGTTATATGATTTATCGTGGCTTTATTAAAAGCAGCCACGAGAAGGCTCTACCGATAGTTCCAAGAGGGAAGAGAAATTTTTTTTTCTTCTTCTACTTCTTTTCTCTCCCTCCCTCTCCCTCTCCCCCCCTCTCTCTCTCTCTCTCTCTCTCTTTTTTTAATATGAATATTTGACACTCGCGAGAAGCCATCATTCTTCCGGAGCTCGTGAGAGAGCCACGAAGCATCCAAACGCTTTTACACCGCCACCACCACCGCCGCTACCACCGCCACCGCCACGAACACCACAATCACCCCGCTTTATTCAAACCCGCGCGCGCGCGCGTACGCACACGAACACATCGTCGCGCTCATGTGCGTGACTAATGATCATTCTGTCTTGCGCGCTCGATATTCCACACGCGCGAACGAAACGTTCTCGACACACAACCCGCGTAACCACGAGATAAACATGTGTCAAGAAAAGTTGAAAGAGGAAAAAAAATAGTATGGAAGAACGTGTCGACGAGAGAATTTTTGTCCCTCTACCCTTCTCGCTCGAACTCCCTTTTACACGGGTTTTAGATCTCTCGCTGTATTTAGAAATTTTACCGAGGAAATTCCAATTTTAACGAACTACGCCCTTTTCCGGTACCGCGTCTCTACCGACTTCCCTTTCTAATCGACGAATTGCGACTTAATCAACGGCATCACCACGACGGCTAATTATAAAATATTTCTTTAATTTGATAATTATACCGACGCGAGAGAAGGAAGTATTTCGATAATAGTGTGAAAGAAAATGACAGAGACGAGAGAATTTTTATTATTTTTCAATTTTTTATAAAAATCGAGATAAAATATCAAATTTGAATTAAATTTATTTCGTTTGCTCTATTAAATTTTTTTAATAGAGCCAACGAATCGATTATATATTTCGATTATTTTCCTACGTTTCTCAATGATAATGAAGGACTAGCTTTTGCTAGCCTTCATAAAAACGTTTCCCATAAAGAAACGTTCAACCATTTCGTTATATATTTCATTCTCATCCCGAAATAAACCATTTTTCTCCTAATCAAAAAATTAAATCTAATTTAATTTTAATCAACTTTTCAGACGCTACGAAAACGAAAAAGAAGGGAAAAAAAGGATGAAAACTCTTTCTCCGAAAGAGGCGTGGAAGAGATTGAACACGCGATAAATTATTGCTCTACTATTCCCCTCTCCCTTTCCTCGGCTCATATCGACGAAAATTCCAATAATGAAAAATTCCGCTTTGTAACGATTTTCGTCCCTCCGTAATTAATGTTACTAACCACTGGTCTCAGGTCTGCCCCCCCCCCCCTCCCTACTTCCCCCTTTTCACCCCGGCAGCAAAAGCGGAGAATTATTAGATATGATCATGATGAACGACTGTGCGACTCACGAGCAACCATTCTCGTTGGGGTGAAGGAAGAGAGGGAGTAAAGAAGGAGGGTGGGGGGAGGGGGGGGGCAAAGGATGATTGCGCGGGGATTTCGTTCAGTTCGGGTGGTTTGTAACGGTGTGGTTAGTGACTGAAAACACTTTGCTCGAAGCACAACCCAGAAGGAACGGGCCGACTCGAATCGCGGCAAGGGGGAGGGGGATTCTTCGTCGTCGTTCCCGCAACGATGAAATGTCGGAGAATGATTTCATACCTCCGCATTCCCGGGTACATATAACCCCAACGACGACGACGACAACTATGACCAACGATGAGAAAAAGACGGAACGAGAGATCGTGAAAGTCGATCCAGAGAGAGAGAGAGAGAGAGAGAGAAAGAGAAAAGAAGAGACGCGATGGGCCCATCTGGAATAATAGAATACCATTTGCCATTGTGTATTGTACATGTATCGTTTCTCGTTCTTTCCAGTCTTTTTCCCTTTTCCCTTCTATCCATATATATATATATGAATATAAGAAATACACGTACACATTTATATTTGTAGTCGATGCAGTCGTGTTGCATCCTCGATGCAACAGTGGTAGGGAGAGTGGAGCAGGAGAGAGTGGGGGTATCCTTTCGAACACCTTCGGTAATCTATAAACCTCAGCATTATATACATATACACACACATACGTACATTTTTTTCTTCCTCTCTTTCTCGAACCTTCTTACGTTTTTTTTCTCCCCTTCTTCTTCTTCTTCTTCTTTTCTTCTTTTTCTCCCAGGTTTTTGTACCGGGAGTAGCAAAGACCGAGAGATCCTCAAACGCATTTGTTGCCGAGAATCGGCGTAATGGGCTCGCGCTCGCAAGTGTATTTAAAAGCCACGTTACAATACCGGCTCCCGATTGTTGAGACCGGGAAGATTCTTCACAGCCTCGCATCATCCATACCGAATATATATATATGTGCCACAAGAAGGAGTCGACATTATATATATATGCCACAAGAAGGAATCGACAATATATATATATATATATAATGCCGATTCCTTCTTGTATATATATATATGTAAAATGTCGACTCCTTCTTGTGGCATACAATCGGAAATCTTGGTGAATACGATGCAGTCTCTCACTTTCTTCTGTTTTGTACCACGTATAGTAAAGGATTCTTCACCCGGGAGGGATTTCCCGAGAGTCACGTCCTTCCTCGACCGACGGGATGGATCAGATTTTTTACGGTAACGCACCCTTGTCGCGCACATGGTAACTCGCTTACGACGTTTCGTCCCGTATAAGTTGAATATATATTCAGAAAATTTTCTAGTAAAAGAGAATAATTTAAGGCACGCAGGTTACGCAGGTGTGAAAATTTTTCAAAATTTGACGGTTGTAAATGAGAATTGGGAGGAAAGAAGTGAAAATTCATTGAGGACCACCGACGTGGACGAAAATGTGTGATCACGAGCTATTTTTTACTCCGACTAATCTGTATTCGTCTCAAGCTGGACTAGACAGCATAGGGGGAAGATAAAAGGGTTGTCAAATCAATTATGAAAGTTATGATTTTTACAAGATTTTTTTTTTAATTTCATCGATGATTAATTATTGTTAGATCGATGATCGACCTTTCATATGCAGGAATGAATACAATTGAATTCACCCCCAGGTGACATTCATCAAATTCCGTTATTCGCGATAAGGAACGCGACAAAATCATTGTTTATCAATATTTATTTTTTTGTTATAAAAACAATGTTTTAATTTAACTTTCACGTGGCAAAAATCAATTTCGCCAAAATAACGGTTTTCACGAAGCACGTGCGTTATTTTATTTCAAATCGAGTCGCACAAAGAACGTAAAAACAATTAAGCCACGACAGTTAAATTCGTAAAAAGAAATGTCAGCGAATGGAATTTATGTTTTATCCTCGTATAGATATTGCCGTGTAAAGTGTTTTGAAAAATCCACATAAAATAAAAGCTATAAAGTGGAAAAAACTGTATTTCCGGGGTAACGTTTTTTCCCGTGTCACGTGACTCGCAATATGGCTGCGCGCGGAGAGCATCGGTCGAGCGCGCTCTCTCGTCACTCCAAACAATAAACGTAAAAATGAGTGGAAAAATAAAATCTCGGCAAACGATACTGCCGATGCTTATGAGAAAGAGAACGAGAGGAAGAAAGACACTGAACGAAAGAACACACTGGCCCGTCGCCCGCAATAGAAACGTCATAATGGTCGGTAGATGAACAAAAAAAAATTGTTAAAAACGCGTCCACCTCTTTTGCTATGTTATTTTTTTTTTTCTTCTGGGGGTCTCATGCGGTAGAAACAATACGAGGAACGTCGACGAGACCATTGTCCTCATCGCGCACCGCGGCGTTCGTCTCGTCGTCTACGGATCGTTTGAAGCTGCTGGACGTCAGAGCGCTTCTCCTCTCTCGTTCTCTCTCTCTCGTTCTCTCTCTCCCTCTCCCTTTCTCTCTTTCGGTTTGCGTCTGTCCGTATCGAAAAGCCGGCAGTCCCATTAGGCTCTTGCTCTGTACAGTGTATTACAGAATCCACTATTTCCACCCGTGTACATTTGCCATGAATCTCGGTCACTGCACTCGGCAACAGACACTTTCATGAACGAAACTCCCTTTCTCGGACAAATTGGGAAGCTTTGAGATAAACGACAAACGTTTACATTGCCGTTTTAGCAGTGGGCGTTTGACGAAATTCATTTATTCGCGAATTTCATTCTCAAAGACAATTCCCAAACAATTTTTCTAATTACAATTATTTGAAAGATTTTATAAACGTATGAATTGCCATTTTTATTTTATCTATTGAATAAAATATTTTATGGTATCGTTTTTATAACCAAATATCAAAAAATTTATTATATTACAAATTGTTATTAATAATTATTGTAATTATTAATATTTTTTTGGGAGTTGTTAATTTTCAGTAATATTTCGAACAATAAAAATCGTATCTTTCTATTCGTTCTACATTGAAAATATTTACAAATGGAGAATGTGCCAGTGGTAAAAATTGATTTCCATTGTTCATGATCGAGACACAGCGATCGATGTTGTCGAGCGCATCTGTACGATGACCGCGTAAAGATTGCTTAATGGCTAATGGATCCTTCAGTCACTTTCATCGATGCCCGAAGCGCCGAAAAAGATATCACGCGCTCTTACTCGTATTCTTCGTTGTGTATATACGTGTATATATATATATATACGTGTGCGAGTGGAAAGGACCGATCGTGTTCGCCAATGAAAAGAAAATATCACACGGATCGTCCGCGAATAATGGAGATATCCAAATCACTTTCACACCGTGACAAGTTCAATATAGTTCTTCGTACAAAAGTGACAACGGACACATTTCGAATGAAACCCGTGACGATGCTAAATCTTTCGAGAACCAAGCGTGTAATTTAAAATTCGAAAGATTCGATCTATAAAAATTAAATTGTAACGAGCATTTAGCAAATTAATTCCTCAAATTCGTTAATCGATTAAACGAAACCTTGAATTAATGAATTAGGAAATTAAGCAAATTATAAAAAGAAAGGAAAAAGCGACGATTTTATAATCGTCGATTATTTTATTTTCGAGATTTTATCGATTATTTTATCGACGAACTAAATTGACACGTGTCTCGAGAACCGAGTAAAGAAAAACAAACGACAATTTCACAATTATCCTTGAATTTGATAAAATAACGCGAAAGAAATATAATTTTTCGATTTTTTTACCGTGGAAATAAATTTGTTTATTTTCCCACTAAAACCTATGGAATAGTTTTATAATTTTTCAGCGCCTAGTGATAAAACGATCCGTATTTTTTGCCAGGAATAATAATCGCTGCACAATTATCGTTGAATTCGATAAAATAACCCGAAAAACAATAATTTTTCGTTTTTTTTACCGTAAAAATAAATTTGTTTATTTTCCTACTAAAACCTATGGAATAGTTTTATAATTTTTCAGCGCCTAGTGACAAAACGATCCATATTTTTTGTCAGGAATAATAATTGCTGCAGCAACGATAATTGCTGCACAATTATCGTTGAATTCGATAAAGTAACCCGAAAAACAATAATTTTTCGATTTTTTTACCGTGGAAATAAATTTGTTTATTTTCCCACTAAAACCTATGGAATAGTTTTATAAGTTTTCAGCGCTTAGTGATAAAACGATCCGTATTTTTTATCAGAAATAACAATTGCTGCACAATTATCGTTAACTTTGATAAAATAACCCGAAAAACAATAATTTGACGATTTTTTTATCGTAAAAATAAATTTGTTTTATTTTCCCACTAAAACCTGTGGAATAGTTTTATAATTTTTCAGCGCCTAGTCACAAAACGATTCGTATTTTTCGCCGGGAATAATAATCGCTGCGGGGTTCGACACGTATCTCGAGTACCGTAGCGAATAACTTTTTCATCACATTCGTGACGCCCGAGGGAACGGTGCTATAACGACTTATTCTATAGACCTTTACCATTGTATATTATTATATACTTGCTTCGGTACAGTGTAGATGCATTGTTCGTGGTTTAGCGCTGGGCTTTCACCACAGCCAGTGTGAATCATCATCCCCTTCTCGAGAACTAGTCTCTCTTTCTCTCTTTCTCTCTTCTAAGCTCTCCCGACGGGCAAACAAACCGAAACGGGTCCTACAACGTCATACACACACACACACACACACACGCACACACACACACACACATACATTTATATATATATATATATATATATATATGTATATACATGTGTGTGTGTCTATGTGTGTGTAGACATATAGAATTGAGTCGAAGTCGACCGAAACGCCGCGTGTATTTTTCAGCGAGTGTGCCGACGGGCTAAAGGCTCTCCCTAAAAATCGTCGCACCTGTCCGCTCTGTCGAGCTCGCCGACGTTCTCTTCGCCTCTCTTTTTCTCTTTCTCTCTCACGTCTTTCCGTGACTTGGCTCTACAACCCAAACCAGACAGTCGGAGTGAATCGTTGTATGTCCTCTCTCGCTTCTACGGTGCTTGCTCGCTACACGACCGCAAAACGTCAAGGAAAAAGGTAAAGCCCCCAAAAGGCGAATAACACGCTTTGCCACCCGCTCGTGTACGACGACCAAAACGACAACGACCAGAACTACGTCGTCGACGATTTTGTGTACTTAGGATTTTTCAAGCTCTCCACCCGTTTTCTTTTCTCTCTCTCTCTCTCTCTCTCTCTCTCTCTCTCTCTCTCTCTTGGTACTCTCTATTTGAATCGACTCTAGCCACTCTCCTTCTCTTCGACGTGAGACAACAACTATCATGAATAAATACCACCTGTATGTGTGTACGAAATAGTTCGGGAAAGATTGGAGCGAGTAAAGATCGATTAATGTAACAAAACAAAAAATAATTCACTTTTGTACGGTTCGATTTTGTATAAAATTATTATTATCAACGGAGAAATATGTTGATAATGAAGCCAATTTTTAAGATTAGTCGCTATTTTTTTGATTAATTGGATAAAGAATTTTGAAGAATTTTGTTAATTTGGTAAAATAGAATTTTGCTTGTTTTCGATTTTATGTCGATATGTCTTCATGGGATTGGTGAAAAAAAAATCAAACTTGGTAAATTGGTAAAGGGAGAGAAGAAAAGGTGGCGACAGCGTGAGTGTACTAATATTTGGAAAGCACTCTCGTATTGTGAAGATGCGATGCGACTCATCATCGGCCAAAAAACACCCTACGATACTGGGTTCTTCTTCATTTCGAATTCAATCATTACCCGGTGCGTTAGGTTCCCTTCAATCCTCCCTTGTATAGACTCATAGTTTTTGTCTGTTTTTAGGCACTTGGAATTTTTACATTTTTTCATGAACTTTTTAATCCCTTTCCTCGATTGAAAAATCGGCGACTCGTACGTTTCGATCGATGATAAAGCTATCACTTACGCTTTTTTACCCACGAATTATTATTTTGTTAAATTCTCGTATTTGTTATTTAATTCTCATTTCGTTTTCGCTCCAATTTCGATTTAATTTTCACGCTCGTGACAAAGAGACTGGGCACGGCGATTGGTTGCGCGCGGAGGTAAACCGAAGGAGTATTAGTAAAAGTGTATGAACGAGATGTGTATCGAGAGGATCGTCGGGGTCAGCGATCGAGAGCTATATAAAGAAACAGATATATATATATATATATATATATATATATATATATATATATATATACGCATAAATTGCCTTTGCCTACAGCGGCGAATGGCCGAGTTTGTTTGAGGAAGATTTAAAGATCTTCCCGTGAGGAACGAGAGAAAGAGAGATAGAGCGTGACTCGACATTATTAGAGGCCAAGGGACGAGGGAGAGAGAAAGAGAGAGATAATAAGAGCAAGAGAACACTCGCCGGTTTCTGTTCCAGAAGCTGAAGGGAAACCACAGGCTGTACCAGAAGCGCAAGCGAGGCAATCTTCAACCCCGCGAGAGAGCTTCGCGGCCTTCCCTAGGGCAATTTTTTCACCTCTGTCTCTCCGTCTCTGTTTCTCTCTCTCTCTCTCTCTCTCTCTCTCTCTCTCTCTCTCTCTCTCTCACCCCATTCGATGATCGCCACACGTATATCGCCGGGACTTTGAGGGATCGCCGATAGCTGTATTATCAATCTTTCCCCCCCCCCCCCGCCTCCCTCTCTCTCTCTCCCCTCTCTCTCTCTCACTCGATAAAGAGTCGAGGATTACTCCGACCATCCCCTCGACCAATTATGTCGAAAACAGCGATCTAATTGCAACACGAACGATGTATACCTACAAACTATATACACGAGCTTAAACGTATGATAAATCGAATATTTATTGAAAAGTACGATCATCGCGTAGTATCGATCAGCTAATTACGATTTTATTAATCAAACGATCATTCACGAAACACGCGAAATTGTTAAAAAAGATTACACGATATTTAAAAAAAAAAACGTACGATTTATTTTAAAAAAATTGACGATATTCGATCGATCGATTATCGCAACGAATGAATATTTAAAACAAAAAACGTGCCAATTGGCAATTTGATGAATCTTTTTATCATCGATCAACTATTTTAACTCGTAATTTCGTTGCTTATTCTTTTTTAAATTCAACTCGAGTAGGTATTAGCGGAAGTTATTATAAATTCGCGAATGCTTCCAAGCGAAGAATCCTCGCGTACACACAAAAGGGTAATTTCTACATCTTACAATATATATATATATATATATATATATATATATATATATATATATATAATAGCGGGGAGGATTTCGATAGGTCTCTTTCACGAAGCGTTACGTTAGGCGGACTAATGACCAACATGACTGTCCGTGGGTAGATACCGGTTCTCCGCAGTCTGAACTCTCCTCGTGCGCGAGGAGCTCACTCGCGCCGAGTGGGACCATCGAGCTCGCGGGGTAACGGGCGGAGGATAAGAAGGATGCGAGAGATGAGAAAGAGGAGCGAGAGAGAATGGGAGAAGAGATCCTCGGCGGAGGCGAACAAGAAGAGGAAGAGGAGGAAACCACGAGAGGGATCGTTGTGCACTCTCTCTCTCTCTCTCTCTCTCTCTCTCTCTCTCTCTCTCTCTCTCTCTCTCTCTCTCTCTCTCTCTCTCATTCACTCATTCACTTCAGCTCTCCCTGTGCCGCACGAGAGATTTCTCCACGAGGGCGCCACTTTCTCGACTCTTATTCCATACGATTCTTCTTCCATTTTTCCTACTACATTCGACTTTTCTAAATTTTATTTCACTTAGTTTGTTTCATTATTCAACGAGGAATGAAAATGAAAGCAAACAAAAATATATATATATATATATATATTTAAAAGAGGGTTTGGGTGGAACATAGAGAGAGAGAGAGAGAGAGAGAGAGAGAGAGAGAGAGAGAGAGAGAGAAAGAGAGAGTTTGTTGGCCGCGTTATAGAAGCCGATATAGAATCGTCGTTGGTCGTTGCTCGCTCCGGGCTTTTGGGCAGGAAATGGAAAGTGCCTCCCGCGATCTCGTAATTCAAGAGCGAGAAGCACTCACGCTTTTAAAAGCCTATTCGCTCCTCCGTGAGACGAAAAGAAAACGACATTTCGTACGAGTCTCCAAATGGGATATCGTCGCGTATATAGATATACGATGCTTTTATATACGTTTTTCGTGGATACGCGTAACGCTTTATCAAAAGCTCCGGACAGCTATAATCGAGATGTCGTCGAGATATTCAGACCACGGACGATTCTTCAGATCTTTCGCGATGTTTTTCTTATTTTTCTTTCTCTTTAATACCGGCGCGTGTATTTAGCAGCGAGCGATGAGTAACTTTTCAACGTAAAATTATAATCTCGAATATTCACAAAATCCAACTGAAACTTTTCGAGTATTTTCCTTTGACGCGGCACTGCTTTATAAATTTTCAATGTCAAGCTTTTATTTTCTATCGAGAAATAAATATATTTTTGCAATTTTATTGTCTCGCGGTATAAACAATTTCCATTACAAATATCCTTAATTCTGATATTTAAAATTTTCTCAATGTTCGTTAGTCGAATGAGTTCCACCACGTTCATCAATATTCGAACTCGAATTCAATTAAAAAAAAAAAAAAAAAACCCCCAGCAAGATTAAAACCCTCAATTCGGAATTTCGAAAATTTTCGATCCGAACATCGTGAAGTTTCCTGTATTTTTTTTTTTCTTACAAGATCGTTGTAGCTACGTTATACTCGGAAGCGTTTTTCTCAACCTCGCGAATTCGTTTTCTCGCTTGTGGGAAATAACGGCGCCAGCAAAAAAAAAAAAAAAAAAAAAAAAAAAGAGACAGACAAAAAGAAAAGAAAAAAAAAAAAACCTGCAAGAGGGATGGTTGCAGAGTTGTGAGGGCTTCGAACGATCACGCGAAAGAGGTAAACGGCGCGTAGTGATCGTTCTCGGCTTACTGCGAGAAGCCCGGAGCTCTCCTCGTAACACCGACAGATCTCGCGTTTCCTCGCCTGCATACTGTACATATACAACTATGTATATAGTATATCCATCTATATATATACATATCTATATAGCTATATATTTATATATCTACATAACTGTATATCTATATATCTATATATCTACATTTCTCTATATCTACATTTCTATATATCTATATATCTACATTTCTCTATATCT
>JAPYZT010006666.1:0-12592 GCA_030522965.1 Tryphoninae sp. A BG-2022a | reverse complement strand
CGAATAATTAAGTTGCAACGTTTGTTGGTTCTTCGTTTAAATGAAATATATAAATGACCGCATTTATCCAGTGGTGATGACGTCACCGTCTACCCGTGTATATCTAATATTCTATCTAATAGAAAAACTGAAAAAAAATACAATAGAAAATTGCTCATCGCTAGTTCGGAGACCGTACCACCAATTCCCTCTACGCTAAATCGACAGTCGCCGCGTTTACAAATCGACAGTAACGCTCGGCAAAAGTTGAAAACTCGAGAGTTGGTTCAGCGACATCTGAGCGGCCAAAGGGTGAAGTTATCCGTACCCACGTTAAGTTGGCCGCAAGCTATCGTAGTCATGTATATATGGAACTTGTTAGCTACATAACCATTCACAAGACGACACATTTTCACATTAGCTAAACAATTAATGTCCATAAATGTGAACGGAATATTAGAAATGACCTGCTCAATTATATCATCGTTCATTCCTCGGTTATAGAATATTAATCGTAATGTAGTGAGGTAAATAAATCGAAAGGCTTCACGGCACAGTCAGAAAGTATGAAGTAACGCTGAAGAGTTTACTGAGAACGGATTGTATAGACCTAATTTACATCGTGCAATTTAATACGCGTACCTAGTTTACCTAGGCCATATTGAGTACTGACTGTGTTCTTTGGCCGCAATAGCGCTAGTTTCGTATTACAATTTTTGACATACGCCATTTTTTGTTTTTATCATAGGAACCATAGGAACCAACTTCATTCGTGGCTGTACCAGTTAAATAGTGGCGCTAAAGACCTTAGTAAAGACAGTAAAAAAGCAAAACGTTTAAAAAAAGTGAAGTATCTTTCAAAACGAAAGATTATTCCTCAAATATAAAAAGTTATTCTGAGAGTGCGAGATATGAGGCTTTCGACAATGATCATTTTTCAATGGCTATTGCCAATAGATCTGCCTCATTTTTTTCATATGTTTAGGTATCAGGTAAACCAAATCAATCACCAATTTACATGGATGGTAATACATTGACAATCTAGTTTTTCAAATTATATGCATTATAGACATAAATATAGATGTAGAACTTTAAATATTATTTTCGTTTTTTATAGTTAAATAATATAAATCATATAATTCTCTACATCATCCAGGAAAGTAGGGGTACAGAATTAGCTGTAGTCTGCAATTATCTCAAAGAATCCTTATGGGAATTACATATCCGTGTAGCTTGGTGTCATCTCGGGCTGCGGCCTGTGACAGGCCAAATTTGCGGAAAACTCACTGATAAAGTTGCACAAAGTTATTAAGGACAGTAGTGATATTCCCATGTCAATGAGAAGTAGGTTTCGAGTAATCGAGACAAAAATTTCACCAATATATTTAACTCTTTGGGAATGACGTTTTTAGTGCGATTTTGAAGCAAGCTAAAGAGTGGCCTTGGCTGCAGTAGACAGCCAAAAAAGGTGCGAAATGTCACTAAAAGCATTGAAGTTCAATGTAGTACTTAATGCTGAGGAATGTTGGAAAAAAATACCAAATTTATGTTAGCATGGTCCACTTTGATATGTAAAAGGGCTTCCAGCAAAGAACGATGCGTATGTTGTTCGGAAATCCATTCAAAAAGGTGATAGTCTTTTTATTGAGAAAACGTTTACTTGGGTTCCCGTGACTGACGACAACGAGTCTTCATTATGTGCTCATTGTTGCAGCGATATGAACGAGTTGCTAGTTTCATTAGTATAAAAAACAGAACAAAGAACATTTTTGAATATCGCAACATCGAATTCGTGTAAACACTGGGAACAGATTATGAATGTAATATTGATGTTTGCTTTATAGATACAGGGAATATTCGGAGGCGTTTTACTGCAGTGTTCCCTGTTGCAAGGAGTGCTGGTTGTATCATCAGTGAGAATGCCCAGGTTATCATATGGCCCTCTGACCACAGATCGGAATACTGCATTTAGCATTTATGGTCTGTCTCGTGTTGATGGTGACTTCCAATCGTCTATGGTTTAACGATGTACGGAGATTAATAACGAACATCGAAATTGACGAATGATCTTTGTGACTCACGTTCAACTCACGGTCAAGTTCTCTTTCTGAGAAATATGCCCTTCTAACATTTCAGGCTTCAATGATGATGACGACTTATTTGGAAAAATATATAAATTTCTTCAACGTCATCGGTCTGCGAGTTCGTTCAACCGGTTCGACGATCAAGGGCAACTAACTCTGTGCCGGTTCGTTAATGCTTCGACATTCATTATAAATGCTGCCAAATGCGTATATGATAGTAACAATTTGCCAACCGCCCAAATTAGCTGAACGTGTTCTAGCCGAAACTGAATAACGTATTGACACAGCTCTGGATCTATCTGTCTCGAGGATGAATCATTCCAGCGATCCTCCATTCATCCGTTGTTGAATAAAAATCGTCATTTGACGTAACGGTAACAACCATTAATTATTCAGATAATAATAATTATATTGAAGATTTTGGAAAAATCATGTTTGAAGCTGTAGGGAATGTGGCAATAGGGCAGGAAATATTTAATTGTTACGATTCGTTTTCTGTACTTACGTAACTATTCTCATGATGATACTCATATATACAAGATAATTCGGGTATTTCCACACGTTAGAACCATGTTCCAAGAGAATGTCGAAAGTTCAGAGGCTTTGTGGGGACAGTAGTTTTCACTGGGAATGCGAAGCTTGCCCAAATCCCCAGTATGATTATTACACTATAGGGCATAATTATTTTAAATTAACCATTTTTTATTAACATTATTATCATTCACCATAAGGTTCATTGGCATTGTGTCGATGGATTCAAATATCCAAAGTGTTCTGGGTCGACGTTGCCTTTGCCGAATGACAACATTCAGCTAGGTTTGGATTGGCGGAAATGTCAGCAATGTGTATTTACTCAAAGAATTAAAAAGTGCTAACAATCTCTCCGATCGAGCAGTGAATCTAACGGATACCGATAAATAGTATCGGAAAGAAATTTGGAAGAAATACATGTACAAGCATAATAAGAATGTTGCAAGCGTTTCTGATGCATTAGCACAGTGCAGCAGTCAGTTTACGATTTTACCCTTAAATTGTAGTAAAACAAAAGTGGATGCTTGATTTGAAATGTTTGGTGCATGAATGTCTATATTTCCAATAGGTCGTTGGCTCATCTCGAAAAAAGTCTCGCCGCTATCAAGGAGAGATTCGTCTCCGACAGTATACAATTTGCAAAGGAATAGAACATAATGACAGACGTTTGGTTTCAATATCTAGAAAAAACAATACTGCTGAATACAGGTAAAATATTCATTATAAGCTTGGCCCATCGACTTTCAACATAGAAATAAGCATTTCACTCAATCTGGTTGTTTTCTATTTGAAGGTGATTTTCACAAAAACTCAAGAGTACGTCGATCGAGCACTGGACATTCTCAGATTAACTGGTGGACCGTGGAATAACAACTATCAACGGGCAAATGTGAAGAAGGAATAGTTGGCTGGGATACTTGAAAAACTTTGGATATAAAAAAAAATCTTACTTTAAGATATCCTTACTTATTCTTGTACCTTGACAATGTACGAAACAATATTTGTGATAACTATCGACGAATATATAGTAGATATATATGTATATATTTATAATCGCGTTCATCATAAAAGTACAATAATAGCATTATATCAAATCACAAGGAGAAATTCAATATTCACACGATAGGCGCAGACGGTAGGGTATTCGAGGGTGTCTTGTTTTTTCAACGAGCAATTGGATCTGTAATTTTTATGATAGGGATAAGTTCTGTTGCTCATATCTGGCCCTTCTTCTCTGCATTCCGGGATAACTATCGTTTCTCTTTCTCATGGTAACGAGCCTAAAAATTATCTCTATTATGAGAAAATATGATGGGAGAAGGTTTCTTGTAGAATAATATATAACGTTGAAAGTGTCATATTAAATAAAAAAAAAACAGAAAAAAACGTTAAACACGTAGACAATCAAATAACAAGTAATTACAAAACGCAATTGACGGTTCCTGGGTGAGTTTTCAGGTGAATGCGTCCGATAACTGGGGTAGAAATAACGGGTCATCGAGTCGAGATTCTCTTCGCCCTTTTTCTTCTTTCTCACCTTCTCTCACTCTCTGTCTGCGTGTTAATCCATTCGCTCGGTTCGGAAGTGCATGTTGTTCTGGGTCAGGGGTGCAGGGAACTAACAATTTATCGGTTGTAAAGAGGGCATCTCGAGGGATGAGGCTTTGGCCCATATTTTTTTTTCTTATAGTCAATTCCTCAAAGTTTTTGTTTGCCTTCTCCCTCTGCGTCCTCTTTCTTCTGCCACTTAGTTTTTCCCCTTTCATCGTCGCGTGACGTTTTTACCTCTTTTCTTTTTTTTTTGTTTTTTTTTTACAAATGTACAATAAGTAAGAGCGGCAATGGGATTTGCCGATTACGTGAAAGCCGACGTATTGTTGGTCAGTGTCGTATGCGCAATTTTTCATCTCATTCGACACTTCTTCAATGTCCCGTGTACTTTTCGTTTTGTTCGGAGCGCAGCAATCTCAAGCTCTCGAGTATTAAATGGCGAGTCGAGGTTTTTTCTTTTTTTTTAGGGATACGAGAGATACAAGGGTTACGGGTGTCACTAATCAGGCACTTTACGATATCCCTTATTCATTTCTTTTGTTCGTTCTTGTTCGTTTACTTTCTCTTCTACCAATCGCACTATGCGCGCATCCTTGATGGACGCACAGTGACGTTACTCTTCTTTATTTTCCTTGATCTTCTCTCGTCATTCTTTTTTCTTACAGTGAGGCAATCTCGTACAGACGAAGGGGCATAGATTGGCTGATCGAGTCTGGCCACTCGCACACCGAATATATAATTACTATCTATAGAATGTCCGATTCATGGGCCCGATTTGTGCAGCGAGCGTCTCGCCATTCATCCATCGCACATCTCTCTATAAACACAACACACACACACACACACACACACACACACATGCGTTTCGCTCGACGAATAAGAGCGCATATTTAAACGCAATGAAAATCGACCTGCGAATAACGTTTACTGCACGATCAGCACAATCTTGTTTTGCGCTCTTTCTTCCTTTTTCTTCTTTATAGAGCCCACACGTAAGTTTGTTGGAAATGAATAAAACATATATTTACTGCAGCAACACGTCCCGAGGAAATGGCGCGATACGTGGAATTTTTCACAGACGACTCTTCCTCTCTATCTCTCGACGATTGAAATCCGAGTCGAAAGTGTGTGTTCCCTAACGATTGAGTGTTATTCCGACAGCCTGTTGTTTTGAAATTGCTGCGTTCACGCTGACGAGGGCTTCTTTATCTCACCCTCATCACCTCGATGATTCTTTAGACGCTGGAAAACGTCGCCTAAGTCATTAGCTCGCTCGTGTCATCACCCTCCGCATCGTCAGACGGCTCCATTCTCACAGCCAATTTTGTGTATCCCATTGTCGACTCTCTTCGTTTGGATGCAGCCTAAGGTCAACAATAATATGCAAATTGTAGGTACTACTCGTAAAAACTTTTTATGTTTGCATTATTCAATTTATGGTTTACCTGAAGTGCAACGAAAACAGCGGCGAAAAGCGCTACGGACGCGAAACAAATGGCAACAGCCATGGCGGTAGCTGCGGTTGTAGCGAGCGCCGTGGAATCTTCAATGTTTCCGTTTCTAGAATTACTCCCGAATATTGTAGGCGTTTCCGCTACTATTGAATCGTCGGGCGTAAATTCAGTTCCGGCAACTCTTCTCTTACCAGCCGGTGAGCTGTTCCTGCAGCCACCTATACAATGAAGAGAAACAAAAACGTTATGAAGTAAACCGTCGACCAAGAGAAAGAGGAGTATAGCTAAAAATCGTAAAATGTTTCACCAGTTTCCGGATCGCAAATACAGCACTCGTCGCTCTCATTTTTTTTAACACCGCCGGGACAACAAGGTACACATTGGTTGTTGAGCTTGTCGAGATGGAGCGGCGCTGTGCAGGCGGCACAACTGAATTTACCCGGTCCCGAGCATCTTCGACAATCCGCGTGGCAACTTTTGCACAATTGCGTAAGTGGATCGTAATACTGAGCACCGACGCATTCCATGCACAAACCACCCTCGAGCATCGAGTGAGTGGGACATGATGTGCACTCGAGGGGACCCTCGCCCTTGCACGTACGACAATAGTGATGACACTTTTGACAGCCAAAGTTCGACTTGAAGAAACCCTCGGGACACTCCGGATGACACTCGCCCGCTGCCAATTGCCAGCCTTGCGGACAGGTCACGCACTGATCGCGTCTCGGTCCCGAGCAGGTTTTACACGAGAGATAACACTTGGAGCACTGTCCACGATCGCTGTAGTAACTGCAATGAACAATAACAAATGGTTACACAAATGGTTACACAAAAACGAACAGACGTTCAAGCTTATAATATTATATAAACTAAAATATCCATTTTTTATTATAGATTATACAAGAGGACGTTGTTGAATTGAAAGATAAGTTTTCTAATGTTACCCTTGAGCGCACGAAGATCTACACTCCCCGCTTTGGAGCTGAAGGCCATCCTGGCAAGCTGTGCAATTGAGACGAGAGACGCAAGACTTGCAGGTGTGAAGACAAGGGGAGCAAACGGGCCTGGATGGCTGTGCCACGGAGTAATAACCGTCGTCGCACTGATTGACGCATCTGCGACCTTGCAAAAGTAGCGAACCTTGACAGGATATGCAAAAATCATCTGTAGGACCAGCGCACGTTTCGCACGTCGAGTGACATGGCTTGCAATGTCCGTCCTGATAATATTCCGAAGTGTCGCAGCGTGAGCGACTCTCGGGCGCGCATAGGCCCTTTTTATTCAGACTCCAGCCATTCACGCAACTCAGGCATATCGATGAGGCGCACGTGGCACAACCGGGAGGGCATGCAACGCACTCGCGTCTCTTCTTGTCGCCGCTGTAACCGGCAGGACAGGATGTTCGACAAGTTCCTGCGAATGTAAATATAATTTCAGTATAAAACAATAATTGCTTCCAACAGGAAGTACCTTGAAAATCGTTGAAAATTCTAATAACATCACGTACCCGAGAGTGAGAACAAGCCTGGGCGACAACCGATGCATTGCGTGTCGCTTGTACCGTTGCACGTCTCGCAGGTCGTGTGACAAGACGCGCAATTATAATCCTGCGTCTCAAACGTGTATGTTGGACACGCGGCGTAACATTTGTTCTCGTGCATGACAAGATGATGCTCGCAGCTTGTGCAACGATCCGGACGATCTTGACAACTCGCGCAATTCGCTTCGCAAGGTACGCAAGTATTATTCTCGGAATCTGCGAAAATAATGTTGAAGCAAAGAATTGATCAAGCATTATCGTTACTAGTGATAATAGCTCGTAACAATAAGAGCGATAATTATTGTAATAACGATAATTCGAATTTGGAAATTACGTACTTTCGTAGTAACCTTCGGGACATTGTTGCAAACAGACTGCGAGATCGGTGACGCGCAGATGAGCCGGAGCACAGGACAGACAAGAGTCCTGACCAGCACCGGCGCATGTCTCGCACGACTCATGGCACGGCCAACAAACACCGCCTTGATTGGGAAAACTGCGCGGTGGACAACGACTGACGCAAGTGCTGTTGTCAAATTAACAATCAATCAATGGACGTTAATAAAATTATAAAACCGCTTGATATTTTCCATCCAAATATCAAACAATGGAAAATCAGTGAAAAATTGTTTACTTGTCAAGCCGATAAGTCTTGCAGCCGACGCATTGTGTCGGACCCTTCGCAAAACATCCCTGATTATCGCACTGAGGATCGCAATCGTGCAAAATACGTCTCGACGGATCGAGCGAGCCTTGCAACGATCTTGAAACATCGTCGGCGACAGTTCCCGCATCACCGGGCAGTCGATTAGTGAGAAGCGGTGCCGACGAGCCGTCCAGGGTTGCGACCGAAGCATCGACGTTCGAGGCCGAGCCGATGTAAGGTCCTTGATATGTCTGAAAGTCAGACGTACGAAAGAAGTCGGCGTTGCTTTGACGATGTCTCTCTAATTCGTGCGAAACAGGATATCCGTATGACGGTAAGGTATTATACGGATAAGAAAGCGTCTGTACCGGGTTAAATTGGCGAGTTCTTATTCTGATGGGGTTCGTCGCGGTACCGTAAAATATAAGCTGCCACTTCTTCAGTATTCCTGAAACAAAAACAACACAACAGTGAAAAACAGACGACTTTTAATGTTAGATTTTCCATCATTCCTTTAACTTACCTGGTGAATTGACTCGTCTGGTGCCAGCATTGATGACTTGAAGTGTCCAGCGGCCATCCGCCTTTTCGCCCCAGAAGTGAACGCTCAGGAAAGGCCAGTCGTCGAAGTTCGAGCTGAGTACGTCCCGTGGTCTCTCGAAGAGTAACGTCGACGTAGTGCCCATCGGGGACGTCAGAAGCAGGCGCAGATTACCGCGTGGGAAGAATCTCAACGAGACCTGCGTCGATGTTAAAACACACACACACACAGACATGGATTTTAATTATAGCACGATGGACATCGAGTGACTAGAAATTACGAGGTGCACACGTTCTACGTACGTAACAAACACGAGCAAACATGCATGAGTTTTGCATCGGGGGGACTCACTCGCGTTATCAGTGTGCGCGCTTCTGTGTGTGTACACGTGGCGTTTTTTTACTTTCGTACGCGGATCCCCGCGGATCAGTTCCCCATATGTCGTTGCGCGGATGGAAGTTTAAAAAAAACACACACATTGACATTTTCCGTCTCCTCTATCGAGAATCGATACTTTTGTACGGATATAGACCGCGCGACGCGTCAAAATATCAAACGGAATCACAAACCGCGCGTAAACTATCGTAATGTAATTGCGTATGTGTACAAAGACACATGAACGAGAACATGAATTTTTTCATGATGAACGAAGGGCGATAGATCTGACATTATCCGCTTTTAAAAGCTCATGACCTATGCCCTGAAAGTCTGGAACGTATAGAACGTTGGAGGAACTTTCTTTTATCTCGCGGTAAAAAATCGGTTCGAATCCACGTATTCATCACCCTTCCCCTAGTCAATCAGTCATCGTATAAAGGGCACAACACTAGTGTTCAATGGTAACTGCAAGAAAATGCTAAAAGGTCGCAAATACATGTGGATAATCGTAGTAAATTACATCAAGGCTAAATAATCTTGTAAACTCTGCTCGTTTCGACGATAAGAGTTCATGGCCTTCGTTGACCCTTTCTACAGCATGACAATTTTTTTATGACCAGCATGACCAGTTTTTTTACGTCCGTAGAAAAGTTGTACGAGTATTGTTCTAAAATAGTTTAAGAAAAAAATGGTCTTGCACTGTACCTTGCACTGTACGTGTTCGAGGAAACGAACTTCATTGAGGGTACCGGCACAACCACTGACGTCCATGTAAGCGGTCAGTGTGTAGCCGAAGGTTGGGTCGATAGATCTCTCTTCGTTGATCTCCTGCGACTTGCATATGTGCTGAGGCGGTACATTGGTCCATTGTTCAGCAAGACCTACCATCGCACCGGCGTCCATTAAGCCGTAACCAAATTTGTGCGATACCTTCCTCTTGACACCATTGAGGATCCAACCCGGTTCCTTCTCAAGGGGCCCCGAGCGTGAAGTCAGAACAACGAGATACTGCATATCGCGCCACGTTAAGCTTGGATTTGCCTCCAGCGCGAGAGCGGCTATACCAGCAGCAAGAGGCGCCGATGCCGAAGTACCCGTATGCTCGACAGTGCATATACGATCGGGGCGAAGCTTCGGGTCCATGTCGACAGTTGCGACGCTCTTGTCGTTGCCTGGTGTACCCGACGAGTACGTTGACGCGAGTGTCGAGCTGCACTCCTCGAGATACCATGGCTTGTAGCCACCCTGGGTCGCGCTCGATATCGACAGAGTGAATATACTGTTCGTATAACCATCGCAATTGCACGAATCTGTATGACGTCCACCATTCCCAGAAGCCCATACGAATATCGAACCTTTGCCTTTGCGACCCTGGAATCAAAAAAAATGAGAGATTCAAAACTCGATTCGAATCAACATTGGAAGCCACGCCTCGCGTTAACCTAATTCCAATTTTTACACTCACACTTGTAACTCCATAGATGAAAGCTCTTCTCGCCAGTGGTCCAGGCCCATCGACGGTTTTTCCATCGTCCTCGGGACCCCACGATGCGCTGTATATGTCGATATGGTCCGGGTTTAATCCCAGCGCACGTGCTTCCACCGCATCGTTCACAGGACCGTCCAACATTCTGACACCTAAAAAACAAAAAAGATTATTTCATTATTTTCAAACTAAACCACGTTATTGAGAAACGCCGTATCGATTCCAAGCTATTCTCTCCTATCTCCGATGTCGCCAGTTGAGAGAAAGTGTCAACATCACGCGCAGGCTTCCACAGTATTCGGAAGTTTTAGCAGTCTCGCATATGCTTTTTTATCGTATGAAGCACTTTGCGCCGTTCTCCTCGGACTCAATAGGATCTTTTGTGTATGGCGTTGATCGATTCGAGGATGAAACGGCCGAAGCGCTAGTGAAACGAAGAGACATGGAAAAAAGTGCATAAACGATATACCTTCCTCTGTCGCAACAAGTGCAGCCTCGTTCTTCTCAGAACTTTTCGTTTTTTACTGTTCAAACAGGCGCATATTTAAATCACAGAATATATCGACAGCGTCATTTCGCTTTCAATCTTGCCTTGCTATAAAATACTCGTTCGAGTACAAAATTGCTACGTCGCTCTAGTCTCGGATGCGGTTTTTACAATATTTGCACGTACACGCACCAATACACAAACACACCTATTATGTTTACGTCGCACGTGTGCACGAGCATTGTGCAGCCTTGGTGGATTTTGTATGTTTCCGGTCGGTGAATATGGAAGTTGAATAAAACGTTCTTTCGCAGGAAACGAACGCGACGAATGTTGGAGAGATTCGTTGAAATAAGAGTTTAAAATTACCTCCGATGCTCGAATTGTAGGCAACGCCAACACCGCAGTACTGGTTGAAAGCAACTGCTGCAACCTCTCCGGCGCATCTGGTGCCATGCTTGTTATCGCCGTTGTCCCGTGGCATCGGATCGTTGTCGTTGTCATTTATGTCGGTACTAGCTTCATGATCGTAGTTCAACGCCAAATCCGGATGATTAGTTTGTATGCCATCGTCGAGTATCGAAACTACGACCCCTTTGCCAGTGTAACCCTTTTGCCATGCTGGACCGAGATTCATGTCGAAGCCGTCTTTTGCACCGCCGTTCTGAAATCCATCGCATACAGTAATTTATCATTTTGTAATTATAGTAAATTATAAGTTATTCATCGACGAGCAATCTCAATTGTATAGAATGAATTTTCAAAGGGGAATATTTTTGTTTAAAGAGAGAAACGGGTCGTGAGGAAAATGTTACGTTAATGTCGATACGATCGAGATATCTAGGCTGATTCGGAGAGTTCTGTGATTAAGTACGAGGTGGATAAAAATAGGGTGGAGAGAATGAAAGGAAAAAGAAGAGAAAAATATAGAGAGAGGAAAGTCTTGGTCGTCTCACCAGATACCATTGCTCTTTGAAGAGCGGGTCGGTGAATAGATTCTGCAAGGGTACCCCACGATTTCTCTGACGATGATAGGGCGCCTGTCTCTGCTGGGGTCCTGGATAATCATCGAACAACGGCGGATAGTCGCTGAATGCGAACGAGGGTGTTTCGTAATCACGCTTCTTTCGTTTGCGCTCGTGCTGTTGCTGAAACCAGTGAACCTGAAATAATTGAAAAAGAGAAACAAAAATGGTGAGGTAAAGCGACAAGTTCCATTTTTATCGAGATAATTATCATTTACGCTATATAAATAGTTCGGTTAGTTCCCATTTCCAGGTGAGACTCGCCTCTTGACAATTGCAAACGAACGTAAAATAAAAATCGTGTTTTATTCATCGTTGAAACGAATGGAAATAAAACTAGGCCTTGTTAGCGACCGAAGGTTTTTCCATTTATCGCGAGACCATAAGTTTTTTAACGCGCTTGGCTGTAAAAATGATTCTCGCGTTGTAAAACTCGGGATGAAGGATTTTCCAATAAACAACGAAGAAAAAATTGTCCCCGAGATTAAGGGGCTATACCAGTGTGACACTTGAAAAAAAATCGATTTTTTTTTAATCGCGTTTTTCTCAAAACGACATTTTTCAAAATTGCTGACATCATAACTCAAAGAGAAATTGACCGATCGACTTGAAATTGAAACTGAGTATTCTTGCATATATTTATAATACTATACAATGACCTACGATCTTTTTGATTGATTGAAAATTGTCAATTTGGCATTAACAAAACGACCATTTTTTTTACCCGAAAAAAACGAAACTATTTTCAGAGCTACGCCATTTTGTTAATTTTTGATATTTTTCAAAAATCGTAGGTCATTGTATAGGGAATACCTTCAACTTTAATAACCTTTTTTGATTTTTTTGTTTCGGCTACTCATTCAGCTGGAATCATGTCAGCAGTTGGGGAA
>JAPYZT010006657.1:0-17012 GCA_030522965.1 Tryphoninae sp. A BG-2022a | reverse complement strand
AGCCATAAACGTACATTCGCATAGGCAAGAATAATTGCAGGAGAAAAGGTGAAAAAGAAAAAGTTATTATTGCATTATCGTTCCTGGAAAATTGCCGCGAGGTCTATTGTGAAGCGATTCTATTTATAATACGTTGCGTTTGACTTGTAACGTCGTCATAGCGTTCCGTCGCATACCTAGGTTCGTCCAGTCGAATTAATTGCGTTTCATCTCCGAATCGTTTACGTTCAAATTCAATATTATTATTATTATTATTATTATTATTACTATTATATTATAGTATGATAATAATATAATATTAATATATATTAATATAATATTAATAATAATATTATTATACTATACATAATATATCATAATATATTATATAATATTATATTACAATACATTATATTATAATATATTACATTATATTATATCATAATATATTATATTTTACTATATCATAATATATTATAATATATTATGTTATATTATATTATATTATATTAAATTATATTTTACTATATCATAATATATTATAACATATTATAACATAATATATTATAATATATTATGTTATATTATATTATATTATTATTATTGTTATTAAATATCATTATTAATATTATTGAAATGCACTCCACCCACATTTACAATATTTTTCTTTCCGCCGATAAACCACCCGTGGGTTTTCCTTCATTCCTATCAAGAATTTAAAAAATGCTTTGCAAAAGTCTCATAGCTTTCTTGCGCATGGTGATGCGAGAACGAGAGAAGCAAAGTGCTCGTTTCCCTCTCTCTCTCTCTCTCTCTCTCTCTCTCTCTCTCTCTGTCTTTTGCATTCGACTCTTTCGTGTTTCCAGGTAGCAATAGCGTCTTTTGCCACCTGAAACGTTCTCTCGTTTTGCCGTAGCTAGAGAGAGAGAGAGAGAGAGAAGCTCGTATTTTCCAACGGAGTGGATCTCGTGCCCCGGAGCTCAAGTGTTTAAATATTTGTGTTGCGATTAAAGTGTCGCCGCTGTCGTCCCTCGACCCGCGGATATGACCGGGGAATATCAGCGACTCGCGTCTAGAGGACTCTTCAAAATCGACCAATTTTCTCCGTAACGAGGTCGATAAATGTTCCATCGACTTTTCGTTTCTTCCTCCTGTCTTTTACGAAAATTCTTTTATCCTTGTTTAAAAAAATGTCCCAATTTGTTTGATTCTCGAGCGATAATTAATCGATTTTTGTCAGACGATCCAAATCGATAACGAATCAATTTTTCACAATTTTTGTTTTCGTAACAATGGGAAAATTTACATTTTCCATCGTTACGACGAATTTTCGATAAAAAATGAAATTTGAATCGCGCTATACATCTCCCCGTCTCGTATCACGCGGGTCGCCAAAAAAAAAGGTCGGGTAGGTCGCGCAGGACGAAGCCTCGGGTCTCTTCAATACGGACAAAAAAACTCTGGCCAAGGTCGCACAATTTTCCGTACAACGGAGTACGTACCTATATTTTCCTCAAAGAAAAAGCGAGGTAGCTAGACAGAAACGAATGTTAAAGTAGCAGCATACCGATGCGACGGAAAGAAATATTTGCGTTGTACCTTGAGCGAAGGCAAACACAAGAAAAAGAAAGAATAAAAATGAAAATAAAAGAAATAAACGAGGTCTCGAGAATTTATCGAGAATGACGTTCGAAAAGAAGGGCGAAGGGTTCTCTGTCGAATTACCGACGATGCGGGTTCGATAATTTAAAATTTCCACCGGGCTCGAGAAAAGTGCACCTCCCACACTTTTGGCCTGTGGTAGAAAGAGAGACAGAGAGAGAGAGAGAGAGAGAGAGAGAGAGAGAGAGAGAGAGAGAGAGAGAGAGAGAGAGGTCGACGATAATCGGGCGATGCGCTGCTCGAGAAAATCCCCGAAAAAGAAACTCGTAGAGAAGTTCGCGTCTCTCTAAAATTCTCCGACCATTCACTAATTTAAGTGCTTCTAAATTAGAGAGGAGGCTGGGCACGAGACACGAAAAACCCGTGTGCGACTTGGTAGAGAGGCTTCTCGGAGTGAAAATGAACAGCGCGTAGAGAAGGAAAGAGTCAAAAAAAAAGAAGAAAAAAAACGACGATGGAAGAGATAACAAAAAATAGAGTATCAAGGAAAGATGGTGAAAGACGTTCCATCTCATCGTGGCAGCGGTTTCTCGCACTGCCAAATATAACTTGACGGGCCGGGCTGCACCGCTGTATGCGCTCGGTTGCTGCAAAGTTTCAGGAAGCGTTCGCCTCGGGCTCTTCGTTTCTTCGTGGCAACCGCCGAAAAACGCATCGTGGTTTGAAATATTTCTAGCGCATGCGCTATTATTTCTTCGAACGGGGAGTTTTTTCGTTTCTTTGACGTTAATTGTGAAAATCGTTAGGAACTTGCCCGGGATTCATTTTATTCGAACCAAGATGGAACGTGATTAAAGGCTGCTGACAACTTTCTTTTTCTAGATAAATTACGAATCACGCGCGCTCTTTTCCGATTCGTTCCGGTTCGACGATCGCGCTCGTTTATAAAAAATAATTTATCGCTCTCGCAACTTTATTCGAAAATTGCTTTTCAACCTCGTGAACGAGAGACAACCAGCTGGAGAAGTTAAAACCAAATGAGCAAAAAAAAAAAGATGAAAAGAAAAACTCAAGTCGTAAAACTCGTTCGCTTCCATCGGTTCGATCATTCGTGGCCCTTTCTCCGTCTCTCTCTCCTCCCTCTCCGGTGCATTATTTTTAGCCATGAAGAGGACACGGAGAACGAGAGATTTGTAGGCAAACGTTGAAAACGAGAGCAAATAAATTGGTGCTTCGCGTCTAAATGTAGAGGACGTAGTCGAACGTTAGAACCGCGAGAGAAGGCGAAACGGTCGATGGTACAAAACTATTCCGCTAGGGGGATCTCGTCGAAGCGTTTGTACACAGAGATTTGCCGATATCGGTCCAACGCACCGATACATCTTTGATTACGCGTATAATAATTACAGTCGACGATGTTATATTTCCAACCGCCATTATAGTTATATATATATACACACAACATGTATATATATGTAACGTTAGCAGCGAGTTGGTACGCGCCACCTGCTACCGAAACGCCATATGTCCCTCACGTGTACCCACGCGGGCTATTATTGTTAATGCGCTACTTTCGGCCCGCTGTCTACCCCGCGGGATCTACCATGGCATAACAACCTCTAAAATCCATACTAAACGTAGTTAACTCGCACCTGCATCCTGGCAAGAGCCTGACCCGAGGCTCTCGCTCTGGACGCAAAATCATCGACAACCGTTTTCAGGGATATAATGCAATAATTTATAATAAGGGTCTTTGATCCAATAAATTAGTGGTAAGCGTTTTTTTTTGTGGAGGGAATTCTAATAGGTCGTTTTTCGTTAAATTTGCAGACCTCGCGGGACGAGAGACAGCAACAGCAGCAACAGCAACAACAACAACACCAACAGCAGGCATCGAGTCCAGGCTCGCAGACTCTTACACCGAGTCCGTCACCATCGCCCGTGGGCGACGCACCCCTCGGTCGTGCCCTCATGGAAGCAGCCCTTCAACAGGCAGCTTCCTGTACCGGTTCGAACGGCGCTGTTGGCAATGGCGGCTCACCGGGGAATCAACAACAGCCACCGATGGTGGTGACACCACCGGGATATTGGGTAGACGGTACCGATCATCGGCACACCCTCGACTCCGCTGGCAGAGCGTTACTTCCGGCGCAGCCAGCGTGGCAGCCTCGCATCGATCAGGATGACACCGCCAAGTGTTATCGTCGTTTTTTCGTTGGAAGGGTAAGCTATACCTTCTGCTCCTTTAACCGTTATCGAAAAAACCTTCTTCGTGTCGTATCGTTTCCAAATTTTGGACGGTCGTGGGGGTTTTAAAATGCATTAATGCAGGATCAAAGTCCATTAACCGACATCGATCCGGCAGCTGTAGGAACATTGTCGAAAAAACCTCACCCTCGGATCGTCGGTAAAATCGTTATCTCGGTATATGGAAGATAGGGAGAACGAGCGGTTGGGCATCGTACCGTAATAAAGCGCAAATAGTCGCTCCGATCCGTATCAAGCTTGTCCTAGAACCAAGCATCGATACATCCGAGTGGTCTACGCCCATATTGACCGTTCGCATCCGCCAATATTTGTCCAATATACGTTGCTTAATCCGGATCTTTCGATATCTCGTGGTAAGCACGTCTCGAAGCACGTGAAAACTTGGATTCTCACTCCTCCTAGTTCGCTCTTCGGTCCTCAGCATTCTTTCATATTCGGGAGCCACGCTCACGCGCTACATCGAGAAATGCGTATTCAAAACAGCATTGTGATTTCGTGACTACCTGGCCGAGCACCGATCGTCGCGTGGGCTTGGCTCGAATCTCTGCTCGTACGTGGCTCGAGCATGACGACGTATGGCGGGGCCCACACGTTGTTGATGCAAACTTGATTATACGCAACGCAACGATTTTACAGTTATCCTCCTCGCTCGTTCTCGATCCACGGTGCAATCGTAAAATAATAATAGTCGAGGAATCGTGTACCTCGTCCGTCTCTTTATCCCCGCGCATCAAATGCTCCACGCTCAACCTCGAACCTCGCGGCGGTTGGTTAACGCACCGAGGGCGCCACTAGTCTGGAACAAAGAACAAGGAATGAGATTTTGCCGTCGAGGGTAAAATGGAAAGAATTACCTCGCGCGTATTCCATATTAATACGGTTTATGTACGAGCCAGTACACTTTTCTCGCTTCTCGTCCTCGAGGTGGGAGCGAGGAAGAGAACGAGAGAGAAAGAGGTGTACGACAAGATTGGTTATATACAACGCAGAAAAAGAGCACTTCGGGCGTGGGAGTGGGAACGTTCTCATAGTGGTCGTTTCTCTCTTTTACGGTAGGCTCAAGTTGGCTTTCCATACGGCAACGTCCGCTCGGAGCAGACCTTATGCTTCTTTCCTTACAATGTTGTCTGTCCATCTCTTTCTGTCTCTTGTGTCTTGGGCTCTTTTGGAACGAGACGACGTTGTCCCTCTCGTTCGCTTTGTCCCTTATTCTTCGTCTTCTTTAAACTTGGTACACTCGTCTCTCATACCGATCTTCCTGTGTTCTCAGCCAACTTCTCTCATTCTCGTTTCGTCTTTTACGCTCGACCGCAAGAGCAAAGGAGATGCTTCGCCGGCTTGTTCTCTACCCTCACAAAAGAGACGAGACGAGATCAGCGGCAGAAACGATTTTCATTCCTCGTTCTCCTTCCGCTTCCTCTGTCCTTCGATCCGTCCGGACATGAGTGTCGTCCCGTTTCCTCCGGCGCTTTTCATTTTATCTATATGCCTTGTATCATTCCTTTTATACTTTTATTTTCTTCATTTGTACTTCCGCTTCTTACTTGGCGATTCTTTTCATTCATTCCTAAGGAAATTTGCTTCAGGGAAAATTTACAGAACGGCTGTTTCGGTTCTCGCCAAAGTTCCTTGTAGATGGGAGTTGCCCGAGCTGTTTGGGAATGGGCAAAGATTACGGAAGTGCTCGCTCACGCACTTTTCTTCCGATTCAATGTTACCATTTTTTTTTTCTAGTATTTTTTTTCCTTTGTTCAATGGGAAAACTCGATGAGCTGAGAACGTGCCGACAGTCCCAAGGGTTGAAAGAGTTTATCATTTTTCCAAATATCTGAAACATAAAAAAGTTTGACAATTTCAAACTTGAAAATTTTCAATATTATTATCGTATATTTAATATTCTTGGAACGCAAAGTATTTTCTGCGATCTTGCCAAATAATGTGTTCAACGTTTCAAAACCAATGTTTACATATCGCCGCGAGAATTTGAATCGAGACAATGCTGAATTCGGTCGGGCCAAACGAAGCGAAGCAAAATCTGGCAAGGATCATCAAATTTTATTTGGCTCAACAAGTATTTGGCAACGATAACCACGTATTTCGTAACGTTCAACAAGTTCCGAATAAAAAATTCAAGACTTACATTTTAAATTTCGTTTTTAATCGACCGTCATTCGTCAGTTTTAACGTATCGAATCCATCCCTTTCAGCACTTGGACGCTAAGCGAGTGGCTTGGATTTCGAGATGTTGAAAAAATAAATAAAAAAAAAATCTAGATACGGAAAGACTTTACAACTCGAAGAGTCGATTAGTTTGCTCAACCGCTCGATTAATTATATCCCCATGATTGCAGAGTGCCTCGTGGAGTAGTCGCTTGATAGTGAACAAAGTTTCCGGGCTGATATAGCTCTTTCGATGCGCAACGGCTGGCTCGAGGAAGCCAAAGAAAGATACATTTGAGGAAAAGAAAGAGAGAGAGAGAGACGAGGGCTTGGCACACACACCAGTCTAGTCTCGACGAGACTCCCTCGTGCCTTTCTTCTTCTCCATTGACACATGCAGACACTCGACTATATATATCTAACCTACTGATTCTCTCTCTTTTTTTATTTCTCTTTACATATGCTGTGACGTGATTTTTTGAGTTTGAGGACATCATGTTCACAAGATATGGTTCACGTTAAAGTTAGGCTCTCATTCAACTGTGTCTATGAAGCATATGTTGTGTCGGGAGCTTCCAGTATTAACAAGGGATGAAGATATGACGTGAAACGCTCCAATATAAACTTGAGTCTCACAATCGGTGACTTAATCATTTTTGAACAATCAAATTTCGCGACGAATCATTCAAAATTAACTAATTTGATTAGTCAAAAATGATCGTTATACAAATTAGTAAAATTTGACTACGCAATTAGTAATCAGCATAGCTAATATGTTCATGCACCAGTCGCTTGTATTTCTTCACGCGAATAATATGTAATAATCTCATACGTATCGTCAAGAAACCAAAACGTTCGTACACTTTTTGCTTTTCCCCTTAAAACTTTTATAAAATAAGATTGGCCGCTTCGCACTGCTCATGAACTCACTGACACGAGAAAATGATGCCTCCGACATGACAATGGCAGAAGAAAGGAAGTATCGGATCGGGAACTGGCGCCTGTGATTGGTCGATCGCTGAGTCCTGTACTAATTGATTAGTCATCGTGTAATATCACTAATTAATTAGTAAACTGTATCGACTAACTAATAGTTAATCGTATTACTAATTTGCTTTAGTAAGTCTAATTTACTATTTTTTTTTTACTGTTCCGCCAATGAAACGATGCATTTATCACTCGCTGAGTCCTGTACTAATTGATTAGTCATCGTGTAATATCACTAATTAATTACTAAAATATATCGACTAAATAATAGTGAATCGTATTACTAATTTGCTTTAGTAAGCCTAATTTACTATTTTGTTTACTATTCTGTCAGTGAAACGGAACGTTAATTACTATTTCACCAGTATAACATGCATTTACTAATTGAATTAGTCAATTTTTCACAAATTCAGATTTAGAGAGTGTGATTAGTCGATTGCTGATTGATTAGTCATCGTGTAATATCACTAATGAATTAGTAAACTGTATTGACTAACTAATAATCAATCGTATTACTAATTTGCTTTAGTAAACCTAATTTACTATTTTATTTACTATTCTATCAGTAAAACGGTGGGTCTATTTCACCAGTGGAACATGCATTTACTAATTGAGATAGTCACTTTTTCACTAATTCAGATTTAGAGAATTGACAATTGATTAAAATTATACGTATATATTATAGTTTACGACAGGTTTATATACACCGATCGTACCGTACGAAAAAATAAAAATAAACCTAAACACACATTCTCCGGTTCTCTTTCTCTCCTCATATACTCATGGCTTCCTCGCCAACTTCCGTTTCTGAAATTTCTCGAGTTACGTGGCTTAGGCCCGCCTCGTGGTTTCCCTTTCTCTGCCCGGGTGTACTTATTTTATTATTATTATTTTACTCCGTCGTACCGTACCAGAGCAGAGAGGAAAGGAATCTTTCCGGAACGTCGAGAGCGGTTTGTCAGTGAGAGTTTTCGGTAAACCAACAGACAGTCCAAGGGTCTTTTTTGTCTTCTTCTTCTTCTTCTTCCCTCCGTCCGTTCGTCTTTCTCTTTCACACACAAACGCATAGACAGACAAATAGACACACACGCACACTCACGAGCGAGCTTCGCGGACCGAACGCGGTTCTTTTTTCTCCCTCGTCTCGCGTTTCGAACTCGATCTTTTCCTCTCGGTTCTTTATTTCTTTTTCACATTTTTTTTGCCGTCTTTTTTAGAACTTTTTTTTTGCGTTTCGTATCAAGTGCGACGATCACGAGCAACGCACTTCGATAACCCCTTCGAGCGTTTCTCGGGGTGAACACACCGTCGTCATAAATATACGTCGAGTCTACGCCCGCGAGATAACTTTATCGTTCGGTACTCACTCTGCCTCTCTCTTTCTCTTGCGTTCGTAAATAAACGCGTAATAGAAAACGTTGAACGAAGAACGAAGGGAGAACCTTTGTGAGAAAAGGGCCACCCTAAATTTCCACGTGTTGAATAAGGGACCGCGAGTGTACCGGAGGAAAACTAATAAATCGTATTCGAGAATTATTCCTCGTGCTCGACTAAGGCGTCGCTAATTTGGAAATTGCAAATTGAATTTGCATTTTAAATACAACTCTCGCTAACTTATCATTTGACAATAATTTTTCCTTATTTATAATATTCTTTATACAAACTCGATACGCAGTGCAGCTTTGAATAATCATCGACGACAATAACGATAATAATAGCGATATAAAACAGTGTTATCAATTCAATTTGATTTTAATTAAAAGAAAAGACCAAACTCGCAAGCGTTTCCCATTTTCAGTTTGGGATTATCCGAAGCGCTCGGATATATTCATAGACGGATTCGCAAGGGCGAGGAAAAAAAAGGAACCTTCGCTCTTTTACCAACCTCACCTTGGCTACTAATTTTTGTTTCCTACTTCACGTTCGTTCTTTCTCTTGTTTCTCGTCGTTTTTTTTTTTAATACCGCTCCCGGCTATTTTTCTCACTTTGCTCTTCGTGGATAATTCATGCTCGCTAGAGGAAGAGAGAGAATGAGTCAGAGGTTGGAAGGTAGGAGCACACGTGAGAGAGCTGTAACGATCCGTTCTTTCTCCCAACCTTCGTCCATGAATATTATCCGCTCTATATGCCACGTGTACGTATATTGTATCATATCGCGTGTCGTTAAACCGACTAATTAAAAAAAAAAAGAAAACGTGAAAAAAGCGTACCAACGCCTCTCTCGGCTAATATCTCATGGATAATAAAATTAGCCGGTCGCCAGCTCTCTCTTTCTCTCAGTTTTTCGCAGTCAAATAAATCGCGTCCATACATAGTACTCGCGAGATAAAAGGTGCGCGACTCGAGTGACTATTATATTGTCGTGTTTTTTTATTTTTTCATTCGAGACTTCCGGCGGACGAGATTCTATTTTTCACACCTGGTGCAAAACTGTAACAGCTACGATCCTTAATTATCACTGATTCGTACGATTTTACCTCGTTAAACGAAGTAACTTTATAATTGCCCATTACAAATGGAAAAAAGAAGAAATAGGTTCGAGATTGAGGAATCTTGATTCTACTTTAATTACCGGTATATCGATCAAAAAGTGCAGTGGAGTAGTTTTCCATAATTGCCGTATGAAATTCGACATTCTCTCGTTTAGTCATTTTATTCTTTCTCCACGCTCTCTTCCTCTTCGCGCTCGTACGTAATTGCACGCTCGCCTCTTCGCGCAACACGATGAGAAGAGTTCGTAGTTAACGCCGAAGCGTGTTATTGGAACGTGGCCAGAGAGTCTTGTACTCGGCTGGAGTGAGAGAGAGAGAGAGAGAGAGAGAGAGAGAGAAATTTGCGAATATGGCATAAGTCTCTCGTGTATAGAAATATACGTATACAAAACGTTATACACCAATATATAGTGATATGCGTCTGCTCGATATCATCCGACTATTCGTACACCTAGCTCCATGCTATATAATGTTCATCATCGAGAGTTTCGTGACTAGCGGAGAGAGCTCCAATTCGTCGTTGGATGAAAATCGATCGGGGAACCTCTCGAGTTTCGTCGCGCCCAGAGGAGAGAGAGAGAGAGAAAGAGAGAAGCGTCGCACGAGACTCTCGTCAATTAGCGTCGCTAAATCACGATCGTTAATAACAACGATGGATGCAAAAGGATGAAACGAGGAAGATTTCCAGACGTGAAATATAGTCCAGGTGGTTTAAACGGATCATATGCGTGGATCTTGCGTATACGAATCTCCTCCTGTAAAAATTGAAAAATTGCAACTATTAATTTCTCATTGATCTCGACTCGTTGTTATCGTTACGAAGTAAATACTCACCCTTTAAAATAGCATTTTGGTAAGTCGGTGCCTGTGTATAAGTAGGGTAGATCGTACGAATATAGAATAGAAAGGCTGCGGTGAGTACACACGCGCGCATCCTCGATAAATCTGGAACGTCCAATTTGCCAAGCCGCCAATTACTCAGCCTCGAGCCCGCCTCCCCTCCTTGCGCTCATGGAATATTACACGCTATTACAGAGACTCACTCGGTGCACAGATTTGCACGCACATAATATTTCATCTGGAAATAGAACGGAACGAATAAAAAAATCTCATATCGACAACAACAATGCCGAGGGATATTAAAATGTGATTTCCCTGTGGAACGATCTTCGAGTTGATTGAAAAATAATAATTCGTGTGAAACACGAGTCGTGCTGCGACGAGAAAAAAATGTTTTTTTTTCTGCACTAATCGTGAGGAGATAACGCGTTGCACATTTGATTATCAGCCGGGTACGATGCGTTTCGTTAATCTCGTCGGTACACGGCGCGATATACGATGCAGTTGTTATGTGTGCCTGCGGAAGTGGCCGCGCGTAGTTGCGTCATGTCTCTCTCTCTCTCCCTCTTTCTCTCTTTCTCTGGCTTGCACTCTCTTTTTCTCTCGCTCGCGAACACAAACGGGTAACGCCTGCTACGAGTTTCTGCGCCTCGTTGCGCGTGCATGCATGCGATGTGCGTGCGCCATTGTCAACGCGCGATACAGAGGGGCACGATAGTCGCGTCACGAGGTTGAACACGAACAATTTTTATGGCTTTTCTTTCTTCTACCTCTCTCTCTCTCTTCTTTTTTTTGCTCGAAGATCGCTTAAAAAACGTCCCGAGGAAGTGAAAAAAATAGTTCGTCACGCGCGTACCTCGAGTAACGAGAAACAACGTTAGGCCAATAAGCAACTTCGACCCTGCTCCCGAGGCAAGCTTATTTACATGTTTTCTTTTTTTTTCATTTCAACATTAAATGAACTTTATTATAAATAAAATTGGCTCGGTCGCGACTACGTCCTAATGTCACCCGGTCGAGACTAACCCCTGTGACCTTTTTAATTATGGCGAACTTTATGTTACCACGGATGAAAAAAAAAGCCAATTCCGATTCCACGTAGAGCGCAAGGTTTTTTATCCCTCGCCCCAAGCTTTCTCTCTCTCCCTCTCTCTGTTCGACCTCTGGGCGACTGTGAACTTTATGGTCGTCCTCTACCCTCTCGCTGTGGTACTTTAGTGCGAGTCCGTGCCTACGCGCGTATCAAAAAAGAAGACGAGAAAAAAAAAAGCGTAAAACGCTCGTCCACGCACGGATTTAACGATGATGTAATGATGATGCTGCCAACATTGTATAAACACGAATGGGGTTGAGCGAGAGAGAGAAAGGGAACGAAAGGCGCTCGAAGAAATCATTCTTTCTTATACCGAGCGAACGATCCTTTTTCCAAGCTGCCCAGCAGGATAGCTCGATCGTAAAAGGGCTCGCCCTTGGAGCTTTCGTTTTTCTGTTGCTGCTTGTTTCTCTCGTTTTTTCCCCTTTCGTCTCTCGTATCGTTTTTTGGCAAAGAGACGGAGCGAAAAAACAAAAGATTTTTGGGGAGAGTCTTCTTACATTCTCCGGGTCGAAGGGTGTCTCGTTCATTTTGTTAGCGAAGATTCGTGTACGAAGCTTTTTCTATCGAGCCAGCTATCTTTTTGTTATCGTTCCTTCCTCCTCTTCTATCATTTAATTGCTTCGACGATATGAAACTCCACATGGGAACACTCGACTCTGCCAGTTTTTGGTTTGAAGAATTGCCAAATTCTCCTATTGAAGAATCTGTTTATGATAATCGAATGATTAAAGTTTCTGAAACGTTTATCCAATATTGTATGTGTATTAGACCTGTCCTTAAGAAGGGCAAAATCGAATTTTAATGGTCTTAGCCCCCAAATTGATTCGTAATAATTAAAAAAAAATGTCAGAATTTAAAAAAAAAATTCCCTCCATATTTACCCACCGCTAGGAAACCTTACTTTTTCCCATAAGAAAAGCATTGATTTTTCGTGATGTTTAATCTTGTTTTACTGCTGCCCTAATTATTAGCTAAAAAATCGTAAATTCTCAGAAAATGTTGACAGTAATGTTACCTTTTTATCGAATTTTTTGGAATTCGATAAAAGCATTTTTAGGCTAGATCGATCAAAACTTTATTCTCTGTATGTTGCGAAAAACGCGGAAAAAAGCAAAAAAAAAGTCGAAGAACGTCGATTTGAGAGCTAAAAATAAGAGGAATAAAATGGCAAAGGTTACGAAAAATAGAAAACTTTTCGCTGAAGATTGTAAATTGTCCGAGGTTTAAAAATAGAAGATAAAATCGGTTAAGTCTTCACACATTTTATTATTATTATACAATATCAGAACAGAACTTCTAGTTTATAAATAATATTTATAAACTAAAAGTTCTAAACTAGAAACCAATTTGGGGGGTAAGACCATTAAAATTCGACTTTGCCCTTCTTAAGGACAGGTCTAATGTGTATTACGTAGTGACGATGTTTGAATTCGTCTGATTGCAGGAGCACGTGAACCTCGTGGGACGAGACGGTGAAAACGGTCCCGTTCTTGTCTCGGTTAAGGCCGAAACGGTCGCCGGACAGGAGCACTGGCGTGTACTGCTTCGATTACGGGCTGGCTCGAATCACGAACTCGTGCCCGCGGCTACCCTCGGACCAAATCCTTCACCTGCAAAAATGGTCAAGGTATAAAATTTATCCACCTTTTGTTCCTCCCTCCTGCGTTACGGACGGAATGTTTTTATGAGAATTAAATTCCATGCCTCGGGGCAAAATTTCGTCTTCTCACCTTGATCTTGGTCAAAGCTCGTGTCTCCGACGTCGTTAAATTTTCGCACGCCGCGTGCCTTTCGCATTCTCCTTCAACATCCGCTTAAATTCATTTCTTACTAATCGTCGCTTTTTCTTACGTAATTAATGTTCAACCAGGCAATCAACGAGTCGCTGAACGTGACCACCTTAATGCCCGTCGTTTGTTCCGGAGCCGGAACTTTGATAGCCCGATACGACGAGCACGCTCTAGTTTCCCGATTCAAGTTTGGTGTCCTACATCAACGAGCTGGCCAAATTACTGAGGAACAGCTCTTTGGAAATCGACAGATAACACCAGCGTTTCAAGAATTTCTTGATCTGTTGGGACAGAGAATCGATCTTAAAGATCACAAAGGGTTGGTTTCTTTTTAAACCTTATTTATAGTTTTTATTTTAAACAATCGGTTGAATCGATTTAAGAATATTTCATAAGCACAAATTAACCCCCTATAGCCACACCTCCTAATAATAACGCAATTATCACACGGGGTGTAATACACGCCACTCACTTTGTCGAGTGGAAAATCATGCAAAAATTGCAAAAAAAAAAAAATTAAAAAAATTCTACAATCTATTTTCAACCTTTTTTTTTTATAAGACTGTGTAAATTATTTTACAATCGCTGCATTTTTTTTATAAAAAAAAATTATCCATTTTCGAAAAATTTCGGACTGGAATCCGAGGTTGAAAATGGGTTGGGGTGTATTTTACCCAGTGTGACTATAGGAGGTTAATAGCATTTCATTATTTGTCGTAAAATGATTTTGCCAAGTCTTTTCAAACACCAGTTCTCATGATTTTCCAATGATATAATGATAAACTATATAGTGGAGATAAAAAAAAGAGCTAATCCGGTTTGTTCGATGAACCCAACAAAGGAATCTGATCTTTTGCTTCAAATTCAGATTTCTTCAAAACTATTCAACATTTTTCGACGAATTTTTTTAGTCTTGTTCAGAAAGACTTTATTCATAATTCTGTGTAGATTTTTGGAGGATATTCGAAATAGACAAATTTTGGGATCAGTTGAAAGTCGAAAAATATTGTTTCGAAAAATGCCTATTTTCAATGTACCTTTTCTCAGAAACCGTACGTCCGATTTTGACAATGTTTATCGTGCGTGTATATTAAAGTGTTATAAACAATGTGTGGAGCCATTTTTTCGATATTTTGTTTCAGAATTTTTTGACATCGTTTCGAAATTTTGTTAAAATCTTTCACCACGTTTTTTACCTTCAAATATATTTTTCTCGGGTCTGAATGGTTTTTTTTAAATTGAATTTCTAATGAATTCAAACGCTAACTTAAAACAATTATTCAACATACTTTCACTGCTCAGAATTTCATGAAATTTGAACCACGTATCAAGAAAGACATGTACGTTCGAGAAAAAATTGTTAAATGCATTTAGTGACGCTGCATTATATCGAATCTCCTTAAAATATGCAGCTACGGCACGTGGACTGTTCTCGAAAGTTTCGCGACTGGCAGAGTTACTTTCTTGTATCCATTTTCATGTTCTCACACTGATCTCTGTCTCATCCTGTTCTTGATGTTTTTTTGTTGTTCCTGTTCCGATGGGCGTGCAGTTATCGCGGAGGTCTGGACACGAGGCACGGTCAGACCGGCGATTCGGCCGTCTACGAGGTCTTTCGCGGTCGGGAGGTTCTCTTTCACGTCGCCTCGTTGCTCCCCTACAGTCCCGGTGATTCCCAACAGCTGCAGCGCAAACGACACATCGGCAACGACATCGTCGCGATTATATTTCAGGAGGAGCCGACACCGTTCAGTCCGGACATGATAGCCAGCCATTTTCTCCACGCCTTCATAGTCGTCCAGGTCATTGAACCTTGCACACCCAACACCAGGTTAGTCGAACGAAGCAGGTGTTTACCTTCCTCGTTTTCTATGAAGGAATGTTTTTTTTCTCTTCATTCTTGCGACTCGTCACGACCCGTGTTCGTTTCGTTAACCTAATGTTTTTCTTTTTTCCTTCTTCTTTTTTTGGCTCAAGTTCCTAGTTACTGTAATATATTTTTTCTATGACTCTTCAGGTATAAAGTGAGCATCACAGCGAGGGACGACGTGCCCTGGTTCGGCCCACACCTACCCACGCCCGCTATATTCCTTCGCGGTGTCGAGTTCAAGGAGTTTTTACTGACTAAGCTCGTAAACGCCGAGAACGCCGCATACAAGGCGGAAAAGTTTGCGAAACTCGAGGTAATTTGTTATGTTCCTCCATGTCGCGATTCCCCTTGATCCTTTGCTTTGCCCGACTCGTAACTGACAATGAGACACGCGATGCTTATCGAATATTGTAATTTATGAAATTGCGCACGCATTTACAGTTATGTGCTAAGGTTTGATCCATGCGCGACCTATAACGATGAATCTTACAGATAATTAATATGACGATTCTCTTAATCCTTCAGCTAAGAACGCGTTGCGCCTTGCTCGAGTCGCTGACCGAGGAGTTGCAGTCTAAGACCGGTGATTTTCTGGGCGGTGGCCTACCGGGACCCGGAGGTGTGGGTTTCGGAACGAGTTCAACGTGTCCGGTCAGTCCAACAGCGTCGGATGCTTCAGCGTCCGGAGGTGGAGGTAGCGGGTCGCGTTTTATCGATACAGTACGGAAAGCGTTGATATCTCGAGTTAGAAACGCCTCGACAGAGAGCGTACCTCAACAATTAGCGAAAAAAGGAGCTTCCGAACCGAGTCCACCGAGTAATCGACAATCTACCTCGAAAACTAGCGGCAAACGTTCGGTCGAACCGTCGAGTCCTCTCGGTTCGCCGGATTTGACTCTGAGAAGGGATTCCGATCGTGGAAGTCCGAGTCTCGGTAGTCAGGACAGCAGTTTGTCCAACACCGACAATCAGGACAGTAGTCTCGCGACACTTCAACAGGACGAGGTTGACCGACGCGAATCTACCATGGTTGCTTCAGCTTCCGGTTGTAGTACCGGAAGTACGAATAACGATCTTACGATCGTCACGGAAAAGAGCTCGATTCCGGTCTCGCCGTTTCAGCGGTTGACGCACGAGAATCTTCGTAAGAGGGACGACGGAAGGATCGAGAAGACCGAGACGACGAGAGTCGTTTCCGAGAGCGACGACAGTTCTCTCAATAGCGAACTGGAGCTCGACCAAGCTGTATATCCGGACAGTGATACGGGGCTCGAATCTATGAGTTCCGCCGAGACTCACGAAGCCGCACGATCCACCACCGTCAAAGATACTGTCAACGAGACGGAAAATCTTAGGCTCGAAGTTACGAGACTAAAGTGCGACAAGCTAGACTTGTTGAGGCAGAACGTGGTAAGTTTTACAGCAATTAATGTTTAAACCAGAGGTTCCCAGACTTTTTTTTCTCATAGACCACTTTCAAAATTTAACTGATTCCGGTGGACCACCCGTAGCTACATTTCTACCATATTCCCAAAACTCGACAAAAAATGTGAAGATTAGATCTAACTATGGAAATATGTATTGCGGCTGAGTTCCAACCACGGATTAATAGTTTAAAAAAAAAGAGAGATTGCCCCGCATGGTCCCACGTAAAATGCAGTGAATTTAGTGACAAACTTTATGAAAACAGCACATTAACCCTTCACATGCCAAACGTGTAATAACAATGTAGTAAGCTGACTATTGGGTCCTGTGAGGCTGACTATTTCTGGGCGACTGAGTACTGGGGAAAGTGTTCCGTTTAAAATAAATATTATTTTTTTTTACTATTTACATTGTTTTGTTCGTTTGTAATTGCTTTATTATGAAAGTTTAATCAATAATGTTTAATTTGACACTATTTATGTGTTGTCATACATTTTTTGTT
>JAPYZT010006656.1:0-11837 GCA_030522965.1 Tryphoninae sp. A BG-2022a | reverse complement strand
AGATTTGATTATTTTGTTTAAATAATTTCCTCTAAAAAGCAATTAACAAATAAATCTAATAACACCGTTAGAAATATATTTATTTAAATTATAACAATAACAAAAAATTGTCGAGTTAAAAAAAATATCAGCTGAAATTTTCTTTCATTAAAAAAAAATAGACATTGACAACAAAAAATGCTTAGAATTTTGTAATAAAATTTATAAATTTATTTTGTTTAAATAATATTTGATAATTGAATAAATGTGTGAAAATTCTGTCTGACCTTGATGGGATTAGTAGCCTGTTGAATAGCCAGGCTAATATGCTGATAAAGAAAAGCACCTCCATTGCTGAATACGTGAAAGAATATCGGATGTTCGTCGAGGCTGCGATCGGCAATAACTTGAACCAGACGTTTACCGATATTTGGCATTCTGTCCCTTCGCCAGAAGAGACACTCGACCGGTGCAGTGTAACGTAGCGTGATGCAACTGTCGAAAAATACGACACGCACTCGCTTTGACGAGAGGACGATATTTTTTTCTGTCTTTTATAACAATAAAGTAACCAACATAGCGCAATAAAACACACACAGAAAAAAAAATTGCAAATTTTCGTTTAGGAAAAAAAATATCAAAAAAAATAAAAAAAACAATTATTTTTTTGTATTTCCGTGCAAAAATAATTCGTACTTTGTTTAATTATAACAAGATTCTCGAATCTTGTTATACTTCTGGAAAAAAGAAACAATCAAAAAAGAAATTGCAAATTTTCGTTTGGGAAAAAAAATGTTAAAAAAAATGAAAATCAAAAATTTTTTGTTTTTCTGTGAAAAAATAATTCGTGTTTTATTTAATTGACCGATATATTTACTGCAAATTTAATATATTTTTTGTGAAATAGCTTTCAACGATTTCGATAATTTGTACAAAAACGATTTATATCGTTTTAATTAAAACGAAATATTTGTCACTTATTTTTCCTATCGAAATCGTTGAGTTTGGATTTGATTTCGATAAAACCAATTAATTTTTTTATTCCCACATTGTTTTTCTAAATTAATTTACCAAAATATATTTTACACGAACGAAAATATCTAAAAATATTTTTATATACTCGATTTTTGTTGGTTTTAATCAATTTTTTCAAACATTTCTTATATTTACATAATTTTTATAATTCATTCTTATTAATTTTCCCAGAAGCATAACAAGATTCCAGAATCGTTCGAACTCGATTGCGTTTACGACGAAATTTCATCGTCTTCCTCGAATTCAAATTTCGCGCCTTTTTGTGCAAAATTTTTGAATTATTTTGCAATTTATTATCAAATGAGATATCGTCGCGTGAGAAATTAAAAGCAGCGCATCCATATGCGAGTTTGGATGTAACGAAAGCGGAAGTCTTCTCGAAGCGAGGAACTTCGTTTCACCCGCTGACCCCCGGCGCGTTGCGGCAAAATTTACAAATCGACCGGCGTCGCTTTTACACGGTAACATCGATCCTGCGTCGTTCCACATGACCGACACGAAGAATTACGATCATAGATATTATTCGTGAAGAAAAGAAAAAAAAAAAAAAAAAATTTTGCAACTAAAATCGAAGAATTTTACGATGGAATAATTTTATTTCTCCACGTATAATATTCATCGACGTTATATTTTTATTGTACGCATTTCCGGTGAGATTTAAAAAAAATAAAATTCTGTTTTTACGATATAAAAATTTTTCGAAAAAATAATAAAAATATTTTGTTCGCGTTGTTTTTTTATTTTTTATTTTGACTAAATATATTATTTGTTAATATATATCACTCCTGTTACGTATAATCAATGCGCAAATCGAGTATAGTTACGTCTCGTACGAACGAAAATAGAAAAATAAAAAATAAAAACAATATTTATCAAAATTCTTAATTCGAATAATTTTTTGATATTAGTTTTATTCACAAATTCGTACGACTGACACATTTTCAATTATATTTTCCATCCCATATGTTTCTCGTAGGATCGGATAATATTTTCCAAAATCAAAAATATTACGTATCAAAAAAATTTTTGAAAAAATTTGTAAAAAAAAAATTAATTTTCAAAAATGGTCAAAATTTTGCAATCGTTACCTTGGAAAATTGAACAAAGATCGGATAACACTTGAAAGTGTTATTTTCATTTCAAAATAATTTTTGAAAAAAAAAAAAAGAAAATAACATAAAATGCAATAAAAATTTCAAAAATCAATGTCAAAATTTTGCAGTGGTCAAGTTTTGACAAGTCAAATAAAGATCGCCGAATAAAGATACATTTTTTACGATAAAGATAAATTTTCAATAATAATAATAATAATAATTTTAAACAAATCTTTCTCACCTCTTTTCCTCATATATAGCGCTATACTTGGCTAGATATTTGTCCTGACAGCCAGCCCAGCCGAGTAAAATGACGACCGGTCTCTTGTCTTCCTCGTAAACGAAAACGAATTCTTCCCTCTGATCGTGGCCGTTGGGACCGGGTTCGCCCTTCCTGATGTTGGTCATCGTCGTAGCCGCCGGAAATGACGGAAACACGATATAATAATCGAGCTCCTCTTGTTCCTGGTCGGTCATTTTTGAGCCGGTAACTTCTTCGACAAGCTCAATTTTGGCTGTTTTTTTGTTTAAATTCCTGCTTCGTTTTTATTATTTGTTTAAATTTGTTTAACGAATTTTATCAACGCGACACGATTATATATTTCTAATTAATTTTTTTCTTGTTTTTCGCTTTCGTTTATTTATAAATTATTTTTCTTGCTGGTGATGTCGATTTGCAATGAGGATGACGGTGCTGATGAATAACGCTCTCTCTCTCTCTCTCTCTCTTTCTCTCTCTCTCTCTCTCTCTCGCTCTCTCGCTCTCTCTCACATACACTCAACAACTTCCTCGGGCAACGTTTTCGCCGAGACAGATCCGAGCTTGCGTGCTGAGACTTTACCTTCGTTTTGGTACCCCCCCCCCCTCCCCTGCGCCGACATTGTCGTTTTATACCGTGGATCGATACCAGCCGGCTTCGCGAGCGATGACGACAACTTCGGGTACTCAATGAAAATTGTGCACGAGGAGAACGACGAGTTTTCTTTGCTAGCCTTTAGGGTGCTGTCAATGTCGTTTTTACTACAGTCAATGTCATCGAAACTACGCTCAATGTTATTGGCTGATGGCTTTTTAAAGCTTGGAAAATTTGTCGAATTATTTTCCTATTTTTTTTTTTTTACAATTGTTTATGATTTTTGTAGAATTTTTTTTTATCGATTTATTTATTAGCGAGGGTAAATATGAGATTAGTTACGAGGGTGATGTTAATTTTCAAGTCGATTTGTCATTTGGTTCCATTTTTTTTAGAATGGTTGATGTTTGAAGAGAGGTTAGGTTTGTATTTTTGTAGATTTTCGCATTGATAATTGAGTATATAGGGTTATAGGGTTGTGAGATAAGGAGATTCATTTATTTTTAGTAGTATGAGAGTGTTGAAGGATGAAATTGAGGGCAAACATAGACGAGGGTTCGATGGACAATTGTTCAGTCGATGACCTAGTTCGTGACAAGGCGGCCATTTTGTGTAGTTCGTAAGCACAGCCAATAGATGGCGAATTCTTGAATCATAATACTTACATGTAAATAATCCATTACGTTACTGATGCTCGTTAACACGTATTTAAGATCGAATTTATATTTCAACGTATTCGCTTTAAATTCAAATTCGACTAAACTAGACTTGTTTTTTATTGTGGATATTCACTGATATTCATCTGCGAGAATCTATGATGATTTCTCAGTATCTGTGAGAATCTAGGAGTATCTATAAGTATTTATAAATATCTATAAGTATCTACCAGTATCTATAAATATCTATAAGTATCTATAAACATCTATAAGTATCTATGAGCATTTATGACTGTTTATGAGTATCTATATGTATCTACAAGTGTAGATACTTGTATATACTATATAGTAGTATAGTAGCAAGCATTATAGTAGCAAGTATATAGTAGCAAGCATACATATAGTAGCATAATAGTTATAATAAGTATCTATAAACATCTACAAGTATCTACGAGCATTTATGATTATTTATGAGTATCTATTTGTATCTACAAGTATAGATACTTGTATATACTATATAGTAGTATAGTAGCAAGCATTATAGTAACAAGTATATAGTAGCAAGCGTACATATAGCAGCATAATATTTATAATAAGTATCTGTAAATATTTATAAGGATCTACCAGTATCTATAAATATCTATAAGTATCTATAAACATCTATAAGTATCTATGAGCATTTATGACTATTTACAAGTATCTATATGTATTTACAAGTATCTATAAGTATCTTTGAGTATCTTAGTTTATAAATAACAGTGTATCAAATTTGATTGTGACGTTTATTATCATTTTGATTACTCCAATGAAAGGGCTCCATCGTACCAGCTTCAAATTCAAATCACAAGGTGGCACCATCTACCAACGCTAGGATGCACTATGTCAACACAATTTCCATCTAGGAAGATTAGAATAATGGTCGGTACAGATTAAAGTCAGCTGCTGATCAATAGATTCTCGCATGACTCATTTCTTAAATATTTTGCAAGTATAATATTAGAAAAATGCGTATATCCAAAAATAAAATTAAACCTCTCACCTCCAGCTGTCCCTTTTTTTACGTAATTTTTTCAAAACCTCATTTCTCACTGTCAATATTTCCAAAAACATATATTTTTGTTTATAAATTCACTCGACTTCTTCATTATCGATTTGAAAAAAAACCCGCCAAATACATTTTTACATTGAACCATCGTTTCAACTTTTTTTTTTTTATTATCGAAAAATTTATTTCTCAGACGATAAAAAAAATGCGCTGAAAAATATTTCGACAAATTAAATTATCAATTCGAGTCTAAAGTTTGAAAAATTGAAAAAAAAAAAAAAAAACAAATTCAACGCGCAATCGACGCGGTAAACTTTAAACCCAGAGTCTAGTCATAATACACATTGATAAGCTCTCTACAATTTTTTTAAATCATTATTCCGCAACTATTTACGAAACTTGCACTCTTCGTTTATCGGCGCTTTAATTATAATCATAATTGACCAACGAAACGTTGAACCTCTATATAAAATATTGCGTAACAATATTCCATTCGTTCATAATTGTTAATTATCCAAACTTTGAACTTTTGTAATCAATTAACGACTTTAAGAAATTTATCGATAATTAAACTCGTCGTTATTCACAATTTTTTTTTCTTTCTTCATTATCAATTGGAAATTTTATAGACCGATAAAAATTGAAAAAACAAAATGGCGCAACTAAAAAATAACATAAAAAACAATAAACATAAAAAACATTAAAAATACTTGAACACGTTTTTCCTTTTTTTTTTTCATAAAATGTTCATAAATTTTTTCTTAGTCACGCCTATTTTTTTCCAAAGTATAAAAACAATCTACTCAAAAATGAGTATGAACAATATAATTTAAAAAAAAAAAGAACGTAGAAAAGTATTGGAAAATACTTTTTCGTTTAGCTCGTCGTGAAATTTTTCATTTTTCAAATCTTTATCGATTTTCCCGCCAAATTCAATATTTCCTTGTTATCACCGGTGGCGAGTTATAAATTGGCAATGTGTGATAAGCAACCAATGAGAAAATTTCAAATATGAGCCTCGAAATACGAATATCGTGAGCTTGACATTCAACCTTTTTTAGATTTTGGGTCTCTGCCATTCCATGAAGATCGAGCAAACTCCGATAGGTAAGTATATATAGTAACATAAAGATGCGTACTATATCGTCGAACGGCTGAAAATCGTCGTCGTCTACAGTTGGAAAGCGACGAGCCAAGAGAGCGCACCTGCGTTCCCGCGACGGGCCATCGAGTGTCTTTATTTTCAAACGACCTTTTTCTTCGCTCTTATTCCTGATTAAATTCACTAAGTAAATCAATTTTTTTTTTCCAAAAATTAAACAATGTATGGGCTCATGGACCCTCGATAAAAATTCACCGTCATTTCTAAAATCGACGAAATTAAATAAACAAAAAACAAGAAATTCGTGCGTTAATAAAATAACAAATAGGATAAACTCAATTTGTTTGAAAGAAAAATTATAATTAAAGAATCGTCAAAATGTGCGTGTGAAAAAAAGAATAATTGAGATTTTTGTATCTCGCTTTTTCTTTTCAAATAAATCAATCGTGAAGGAAGATTGAACTTTGTGGGGAGGAGGGGGGATTTTTTCTTTCGAACAAATTGGCTGACCTCGATCGAGAGTGAACCTCGGCGAGAACGCAATCGTCGTAAGAGGTAAGAAAAGTGGATAGTGATATCTCTCCCTCGCTCCCCCCCCCCTCTTTCTCTCTTGCTCTCTCCCCCTCTTCCTCTTTCTCTTTCTCTCTTCCCCTCTCTCTCCCCCTCCCTCCTCTCTCTCTCTCTCTATTTCTCTCTCCCCCTCCCTCCTCTCTCTCCCTCTATTTCTCTCCCCCCCCCCTCTGTCACTCTTTCTATTTCTCTCTCCCTCCCCCCCCTCTCTATCTCTCTCTATTTCTCTCTCCCCCTCCCTCTCTTTCTCTCTTTCTATTTCTCTCTCCCCCTCCCTCTCTTTCTCTCTTTCTATTGCTCTCTCCCCCTCCCTCTCTTTCTCTCTTTCTATTTTTTCTCTCCCCCTCCCTCTCTCTCTTTCTCTCTCGCTCTCTCTCCCATCGGTGGTGTAATTGGAGTGAAATCGTTTGGCATTGCCGATGGCTTTTTCTTTTTTATTTTCGTACAGAACCCGTGACTAAGATTGCCCTTTCGAAGTGTCTTCGCGCCGAATCTTCTCTCATATAACATTATAGTTTATAGACACTTTAGAAAGTTCGTGTCACGCTGTGACGAAACATTAATACGAGAAACTTTCGAAGGTTTAGGTATAGAAGGAAGTCTTGGGCAATTTCTCCTAAATTATTTATTTTTTTTATTACAAAAAGCAATAAGGAAGAAGTATTAATGGATTTGTATAAATTGACGATAAACGTGATAATATGGAAATTCGTGACCCATCTTCCAGTTTTCTTAATCATAAAAATAATCATTTGATTTTGAGATTTTAGAAAGTCTAAAGGCACTAAATTTTCTCATCGATAAATTATATTATTATTATTATTATTATTATTATTATTATTATTATTATTATTATTATTATTATTATTATTGTGAATTATTTTTATTATTTTCACCGACACGTGGCGAAGGGCTATTATTATTATTATTATTATTATTGTTATCGTTATATTAAAAACATAATATAATAAAATATTTAAAATGATAGACGAACGAAAGATTTGGCCCGTTTGACGGAATAGCCCATACATATTATATGGACAACTATAAATTAAGCTAAACCTCGTGAATCTATTGTTGACTATCGAATATAATCATCTGATGATCCGGATCTTAAAGCACGTGTACGCGCATATTATCTCTCGAGTCATATTATTTAGGAATTTTTGTCTTAAGTTTTCTTGTTTCAAAACTACCCCAATATTATAATAATTATAATAATAAATAAATAATAATAATAACAATAATTATGATGACAATAATCAAATGCCTATTTTTCTTTGTTCTTATGTATTATCGAATTAAATAAATAGCAAATAATTAAACAAAAAATGATATTTTTATTAATTAATATAAATTTTTATAAAAATCGTTATTTTACGTGTCAACTATCGCAAATTATTGTACGTTCCCAGATTTTTTGATAATCGAGTAATTCAACGTACAATCGTTCGATTAATAATAAAAATAATTCATCGATTAATTAAAATTAATTAAAATTGTACCACGAGCGATTGCTCAAGTTTCGTTGATAATTTCTAGCTAGCTTGTTTTTGACAATATTGTTGGAATTATTTTCTTTGTTTTGTGTAACTACGTAACAAAAAGCGTCCCAAATATTTACACTCTTGTCGATGTACGTAACCAAGATTGAGAGCATTGCCTCTGACACGAAAGCTCGTCTCGATTCGGTACGTCATACTCGCTACGTCGATCTTTCCCACGTCAGACGATCGAATCTCACCTTTGCGAGCCTTTTGCTAAATTGGCAAATCGCATTTTCATTTTGAAAAAAATTTTTTTTTTTTTTTAAATTTGCCCATGAGGTTTATCCCAAAAATTAGAAAAAATATTAAACAAGAGCAAAATGAAAAATGTCCTTTTAGCAATGTTTACCCAATTTTGAAATCGTTACGAAAAAAAAAATCTCTATTTTATCACGTCAAAAAATTGAAATTTGAAAAATAATATGCAAAATATAAAATGTAATAATATGTTTTAACAATAACAATAATTAATATTTATTTAAAGTTAAAATGTAAATTTAATAAAAATATGAATCGAAAGTAGAAAAAAAAACAATTAAAAATCGCGTTTAATCAAAATTTTCAATTTTTATTTACAATTCGTTTTAATTATTTATATTATTTATCGATTAATTAACGATCTTAGAGATAATTACAATTTTTACCTGATCATAATAATTACGAACTCGAATCAAAATTTTTCCCAAATTAATAAAAACAATACGAAATAAAAATGGACATTTTCAAAAAGAAAGGGAAAAAAAGAAGTAGATAAATTAACGACGAAATTTTTCCCAAATTAATAAAAACAATACGAAATAAAAATGAACATTTTCAAAAAAAATAAAAAAAAAAAGAAGTAAATAAATTAACGACGAAATTTTTCCCAAATTAATAAAAACAATACGAAATAAAAATGGACATTTTCAAAAAAAAAAGAAAAAAAAAGGAAAAAAAAGAAGTAAATAAATTAACGACGTATGGGGCATAATCTTAGAATCTAATTTTGAAGACTACACGTTATTCGCGATGTTCGCTTATTTTATCGAGGTCGCGAATTTAGGTCTATTGCAAACGTAACAATTTTATCGGAGATCGAAAGTAAACGACGTCCATTTTTTTTTCTTGCAACACAAAGTCTATCGATACAATTTACGATTTAAAAAAATTCCTAAATCATCGTTGTAAAAAAATAAATTTAAACAAAAATAACAACGATAATGAACAATCGTTAAACAATAAATTTATAATTATGAACAAAAGTATTTTTTGTCACTTGTCATTTTTATTTTTGTTAGAATTTTTATTCAAAAATGTAAACAAAAAAGAAAATTTGAACACGTAAATAAAATCGCGGCCAAAATAGCTTGTAATTTTTTTTTTTTTCGTTTTTTTTTTTTCATACGATTTGCCTGCGTGACATATTTGGCGCACGCATTTTTTGACCCTCGTCGTTGTGCCAGATTTTGCTTTTTGTTTTTCTTGGTGATTTTTTGTTTTTTTTTTTAAATTTTATTTTGTTTTTTTTTCTCTATTTTTTTCTTTAAATTCCGCATTTCCACACGTCCGGAAATTGCATACCAACCCGGACGACGCGAAATACGTATGCTCAGCCGTGTATAAAGAGCCTATATGGGACATTCCGTGTAAAATCTTGAAATATCGTTTTTTGTAAATTTTTTTTTTAACTCGTTTCAAATCGTCGAGATAAAAAATGTGTGTGTATGTTTTTTTTCTGAATTTGTTAATAAAACGATAATTTCGTCATAATTAAATTCAGATTATGTTAAGAAATGGAACAATGCAACAATTTTCAATTTTATTTATACGCATTTGAAAAAATTGAATAAAAAATATAAATCGGAAAAATCGTGAAAGATAATTATAAAACACAAAATAAAGAAATCAAAATGAAAATTATTTTCTCAAAGTATTTTTCGTACAATTACTATATTCTTCTTTTCCATAAAATTATGCAATTTCTCACAGATAATTGTTTTTATTTTACATTTCTCGAATTGAAGAAAATCAAAATTCTTTCATTTTCTCACTTTTCTTACAGTCATTTCTTATATTTACAATATAGAAAGCTAAAAAATAAATCGAAATTTAACAATTGATGGATGGAGAAATAAAAATCTGAGAAATAAAGTTTCAATAAATAATCGAAAATTATCTTGTTAATTAAGATTATACTGCCAGCTAATTAATGATGAACACGTTCATAAAATTCATAAAACACAAAAATTGTCCAATTATATTTTTCATAGAATTTTTCCAATAATGTTCCAATAATTTTCCAATAATTTTCCAATAATTTAATTTTCCAATAATTTTCCAATAATTTTCCAATAATTTTCCAATAATTTTCCAATAATTTTCCAATAATTTTCCAATAATTTTCCAATAATTTTCCAACAATTTTTCAATAATTTTCCAATAATTTTCCAATAAACAATTTTTCAATAATTTTCAATAAATTTCAATAATTTTTTTCATAGAATTTTTCTATATTCTTCTTTTCCACAAAACTATGCAATTTCTCACAGACAATTGTTTCTATTTTACATTCCTCGAATTGAAAAAAAATCAAAATTCTTTCATTTTCTCACGTTTCTTACAGTCACTTCTTACATTTACAACATAGAAAGTTAAAAAATAAATCGAAATTTACCAATTGGTGGATCGAGAAATAAAAATCTCAAAAATAAAGTTTCAATAAATAATCGAAGATTATCTTGTTAATTAAGAACCATAGTACGAGCCAATTAATGAGGAACACGTGCAAATTTTTGGGGAAGAAAAAAAAGAAAAAGCTCGACTTCAAGGAGAATACCTCATATATTTTTCGATGCCAGCAGACAGTGCGTTAATGCCGAGACCTCCCCAAACTGGCTATATTTATCAACGAAGCTGCATACTGGCGATTTTCCCAAAAGTCTCGGGTATTATTCACTTCGAGACTCCGCTAAAGAAATACATCGAGGCTTTTCGGCCATTGACATATATCGTTGCGTTATACAATTGCACATCACGCATGTTTGCGACCAAAAAAAGATTTCGTTACAAAAAAGATAAAAAAAAAAAATAAATAAACTAAACTCAAACTGGCAAAAATTAAATATTTAAAAAAATTGAAAATTTGGGATTGATTAAAAAGTTTAATTGAATTGAAAAAATGAAATTAAGATATTTTGGGAAAGGTTGGACAGGCAGGAATATTTTTATTTTGTAAAAATTGAAAAAATTTCAATTTTTTAAAAAACAAAAAAAAATTGTCAAATTTTTTCTCTGGACAGATGCATTTTTGAAATTTCGAATAAATCTTCGTGACTGGTGTCCTTGCGTTTATTTTTACGTTTTTAAGTGTTACAAGAAGTGGGTTGAAAATTTTGAATTATTTTTTTTAATATTTTGATTTTTTTTTTTCGTTAAGCGATTAAAAAAATGATGAAAAGTAATAAATATTTGTGAACTGAGATTTATTTTCATTCAAAAGTATTTTAGTTCGGAAAGAAAAAATGGAAAAGTCGTTGTTTTTAATTTTTTTAATTTGGAAGACGTTGATTGTTTTTTTTCTTTTCAAATCATTGTCTTCGTTACAATTGTCGGTTTTATACAATATTGCGCTTCGTTTTACTCGAGACCTTGCTCTGGTATCGACTCTCGAACAATTCGTTCCGCATCGACCGAACGATCCGAGAAAATATTAAAACTTATCGTAGGTTCTTCGTGTAAGCTAAACCCCGATCGTTAATCCTAACGACCAACACCTCGTACGGATTCTTTGAACCATCAAACGTCAGCAGAGTAATGTGTTGCTCGCCTGAAATGAAAAATAAATAAATAAATAAAAAATATAAAAAAAGCTACCTTACACTATTTCTAGAACGTCGTTGGACTATTGTTGCTAAAAATGAAATAATTTAGAAGAAATATTTTGTATTTTTGAAGCAAAATAATTTTTCTTGATAAT
>JAPYZT010006654.1:0-12180 GCA_030522965.1 Tryphoninae sp. A BG-2022a | reverse complement strand
AAAAAAAAAATAAAAAAAAAAAATAAATAAAAAAAAAAAAAAAAAAAATAAAAAAAAAAAAAAAAAAAAAAAAAAAAAAAAAAAAAAAAAAAATGCCCTTTGTTAAAGAGTCCTGAGGATTATAAATAAACGAGCGAATAATGCAAGGGGGAGAGGGACAAGGGGATTGTTTAATTAGTGATCTAAGTGGAAATATTCGAGGATCGGTAATGGAAGAAAACAAAAAATGCGAGAGGGTGTTGGAAATTAAGCGAATCGTGGCAATACGTTCCACAAAACGGATTCGCAAAACGCGACGTATGTAGATCGGCTCGAAATTGCCATATATTGTTCAGGCGTAAGGAAAAGTGAAATTTTCACGCACGGAATAATAGTACGCGTTACAATAAAAGAACGTAAAAAGTCTCTCCTCGTGCGATATACAATTTTCGCGTCTTCCTCGATCAGCTCTTGTTTATAACTTACGGTTTTCTTTCTTCTTTTAGTTCTTTAATCATTATCATTATTATATTATTCTTAATGACGAATGCTTAAGCGTTTACTGCGATTAGGGAATTTTCCGTTAGTATAATCTATATTGTCAGGCTATGAGGGGGGCGATGATACAATTTTCGTTTTTTTGTTCCTTGTATTGTTTTGTCTTTGTTTTCTTTTTTTTTTTATGTACAGCTCTGTCGTAGCAGAGCGAGTTCGGACAGGGGATTGAAATGGTTTCAAACTGATCACGATAAAATCGTTTTTTGGTCTTTGTCGTCGTAGCGAAAAATAATAGTATAAAAACAAAACGTAAAAAAAAAAAAAAAAAAAAAAAAAAAAAAAAAAAAAAAAACGTAGGCCAACCATGATCACGGTTCCTTTTGAATTCTCGAACGAAATTCACTTTCGTCGACAGGATCTCTCCTCTAATGTAAGATCTATCCAGATGCGAAAATTCGCGTTTCGCGTATGTACAGAAAAACGGAAGTCTCAAAAGATAAATATGATAAAAATCGTGTTTGTTACGAAAAGAAAAAGAAAAACGTTATTACAAAATAAAATCATCTTGCCATTTTGAAACCATTATTCTTTTGTTGTTACATCTTCTACATCGTCGTGAGGATACGCTTGCATGTGATGTCTGTTTACGCGATGATGGAGCAACGAAAATCGAAGCGAGACGGACAAAAATTGACATGATAATTGATTCAAGGGCGAAACGTTTTGACTGAACTACAAGTTAAAGCCATCGTTATATTCTACATTTTTTTCATTCTTTTTTCTTTTCTTTCTATTTTTCTCTCTTCTTTTTAAATCCTCCATCCGTTCCTTTCATCTGAATCTATTGAAAAGTCGTCTGAAAAAATATGTTTCCTCATCAAGGCCACGTACGCCATAACGCAGCACTTCATCTTCTCGTTAAATAGATTTGTTTTTCTTTTTTTTTTCTTCGTTATTCCACGTAGACGTACATACACGAGCGCATACCGGGCAAGACGTTAGTTTTCATCTTTACGGATATGTGTGTCTGTGTGTGTGTGTTTGTGTGTGTGTGTGTGTGTGTGTGTTCGCATGTGTGTTTGTGTGTGAAAGAATATGTCTTCTACATGGATTTTCTCTCTTTTTTTCAGTTTTCTTTTTCACGCTAAATTCTTTCGTCGCTTTATCTATTTCTTTCTCTTCTTCATTCACCGCGAAAAATACTCAAGGAAAAAAAATACAAAAAAGAAAAAACAGTTGCAAACGCATCTTTGGCTCCCCCGGCTTTGTGTGTTCCCATTAATCGCTTCGCGAAGCTCTAATAGACATCCGCATTGTCTTGAACGCTGCAACAGAAAAGAGATGTGTTTTTAGTCGTTGCGAAGAGAATACAAATTGGTGATAAATTGCACGATCTTATAGTTAGCTATTGATTCGCTTAAAGATGCGCGATATACAGATATCAGTTTATTAAATTTAATAGTTAAGTGTAACTTAATGGCCGAATTCGCCTATGATTAGTTAAACTTTATTTTCACAGTCAAACATGGCCATGGATACTTAACGCGAAAGATTACAGCATTTGGCATTACATTAATAGCAACAGATTATCGTAGAAAGAACATTTGGATAAAGAGATTTAAACACGAATATTATAAAGTAAGCGTAGTTTCAGCAGGAGCGGCAACAGCAACAACAGGATTAAAAATTATTCGATGACGTGTTAGTTCCAAAAGCACAGATGGGTTTGGCAGGTCACATGACGATAGTAAGTACCTTTGTAGGATGATTAGTGATTCCTTGTTACATCTTAAGTAGAACAACAAAATCACTAGTCTTCCATACAACGGGACTCGACGTGTTTTCTCATGATTTTTGTATTCATTCTTTCATTCTTTTCGTCTTCTTTCATCCCTCGGCGGTCTTGCTCCACCTTTTTTTCGGGAGGGCCGGGAGGTAAAAGGGTGGCAAGCGGGTTATCCACGGTACTTTTTATTTTCAATTGTTAATTCGACGAGCCGTTAATTGTCCAGGACAATGACGATGATGACGAACGATGCGGCGTGTACGGGTTAAGCGTAAATGTTATTTTTGCAATCTTTCATATTGTTTTTCTATTTATAAATTACAATGTTTCCTTACAACGACTTACGACGAATTAGTTGCGAGAATTATCGACGAGACATGTTATTACATAAATCTATATGGAGCATCGTCGAAGCGTATAATTAATTACCTTTGTTGCAACAGGTACTGAGCCATTTGTATTTGATTCGGTATTCCTGTTATCGTAATGATACGATCGTTACTGCCGGGCATAGGCTCGTCTATTGTTATACCCGCTCCACTGTCCGATCGAATCTTACGGATTCTCGCGCCGCCCTTGCCGATTATTGCTCCGGCGTACTGAAACGATAAAACCGTATTCAACGTTAATAATTGTACTATGAATAAACTCAGTATCAAAACAGAAATGCGTTTTTTAAAAACGGATGAAAATGTACCTCTTTGGGAATGGTGACTTGAGTGCTGGTCTTGTTACCGCCTCCCATGTTTCCTTGATTGCCCTGATTGTTGCCACCGAGAGGCGGTCCGCCCATACCCGAATTTCCACCCCCGAGACCATTTGGTGCGTTGCCTTGCATTCCCCATCCGTTATCTGCAAATTAATATATACACATACGTAACATTACATCTTCCTCTATTATGATTTATTGCAAAGAAAAAACGTGACGTCGTTTGGAGATACGAACCGTTGTAATTTCCACCTCCATAGGGTAGCGGACCGCCGCGATTGCCGGTGTAACCACCGCCTCGTCCACCGTCGTAGTTGGCACCTCCACCGCCACCGCCGCCACCACCACCACCTCCGCCACCGCCACCGTTACCGCCACGGGCATTACCACCACCGTAGCCGCGATCAGGTGGTCCTGACATTCCACCGCCACCACGAGGTCCGCCTCTCGGTGGTGGTGGGAACGATCTGTTCATATCGGGTGGTCCACCGCCACGGGCGTCGCGACGAGGTGGCATACCACCACCGCCTCCACCGCCACCGCCTCCACCACCGCCTCCCCCACCACCACCGGCGTTTCCTCCACGTCCTCCGTGACCACCGAAGCCACCTGGCTTTCCTTGACCCTCGCCGCTTCCGTAACCACCGTACTCTTCGGCATAGTAATCGTCGTAGTTGTGCGGATCGTAAGGATTGTTAACACCTTTCAGTGGCGACTGTGAAAACCAAAGAACATAATATTATTAATCTATAAGACAACTTTTGAAACTAAAGAAATAATGTGAGGTTTTTACAACTATCTTTTCAACCGACCGTTTTCATAGTTGCTACGAGTTCCCTGATGCATTCCATACAAGTAGCCGGCTTGCCGCATATGCTGACAACACGATCGGTGCTGTGAGGACAGCAGTTCGAGTAGATCTTGATTCTTGCTCCGGTTTTCTGTAATCAAGGAATAATGAAAAATGAAAATTAGTTTTAAAATTGTTAATATCGTTTCGATTATCTTGATATCTAAATTAAATATAATCGCTCGTCAGGACCTTCGTACGCATCGCTATCTTAATTCCTGCATCGTGACAACTGCTTGTAAGATTGTCCCGAATACTTAATCGATCAATCCATACTCGACTCGTAATTGTATCTCGACGAATTCGTATTTCTGGATCGTTGAAAAAACACACGTACGTGTGACCTCTGGATATAGGTCCACGATACTAACGAACGAGAAATCTTTTAGCTCGTGAGAACAAATTCATAGTACGAAATCATTAATTCCATTCTGTGCAAATGTCGACCACACAATGAGAATCGCCTCGTGCGAGAAACTACAATAGTCGTACAGGCGTCAACCAGCGAATTCGATGAATTTTCATGAAAAATTGGACGAGGAGACCTGGGTCTCGAGCCCAGGCTGGGGGACGATAAACGACGATTGGGGCTGATCGTTAGTGAACAGAAATTCCTCATTGAGTTCGCGTTCTAGACTTTCCAATCAAGATCGTCGTCGGTCGCAATCGCTCCCAAACGTGAGCACCTTCGGTCTTCAACATTGTGCACCATCATCGACTCGACGTCGAAACGTTAATATTCACAACGGGACAAACAAGTGCGATAAGAATTTCAGAGAAATAAGTAAAGCCCTATCGTGGAAAATAGCTTTTGTATAAATAATTTAAAAAGCACAAGAAGAAACGATAACGGTGAAAACAATCCCACCAAGTTTCCTCGATATACGTAGACTCGAGAGAACTTCTCCAAGGCATTGGGGATTCCAGTGAGAATACCAAGAGAAAATTTGAAGAATATTGCCAAGGAGAGCAGTTATATCGGGACATACCAGAGGTACATTATATATGGGGCGTTCCATTACAAATTCATCTTCCACTTTTTCATAAGTCTCAAATTTCCAACGATAAAAATAAGATTGAAATTATGAATTGCATGAGAACAAACGTCGACCTAAAATTCATCCTCTCGAGTCGTAATTTTACGTCGGTACAACAATATTGAAAAATCAATTCAACATTCAGGTATAAAAATCAATCTGTCAATCTTCGTGTCAATCCTCTTCAGTTCAAATTCGAAATTTCCACATGTAAATTATATCATTGACCTCGTGACTTTTTCATGAGTCTTAAATTTGTGTACGACAAAGATAAGTTTGAAAGTATGAATTGCATGGGAACAAATATCGACGTAAAATTCATCCTCTCGAATTGTAATTTTACGTTGCTGCAACTATTGAAAAAATAATTCAACGTTTAGGTATAAAAACCAATAACGCAAACTTTGTGTCAATCCTCTTCGGTTCAAATTCGAAGTTTCTATATGTAGATGATTGGCATTGGCCTCACGGTCACCGGAAACAATGACAAAACGAATTTGAAACGATGATAGGTTCGAAGACAGATAGATTCGACATGAAACGCCCCATATACACGTGAAATCGAGTCAGTCGACACGTGTGTGAAATTCAAGGTGTTTTGCGCCACTGTAATATTTACCCTGTATAATATTACGTTTCCGTGTCTATCCGTAGCGTTAGACACCCGAAGAATAAAATGGTATGATAATATCGTATCGATAAACACAAGCCCAGCAGGAAACCCCTTGAATAATAAAATCGTATATGTGTGCCAGTGTGTTCGACAATTCGCGAACGAAATCGTAGTTTAGTTTCGATCTAGAATTCCGACGGGGAAAACGTTATTCTCCAAGGTACGCGTATTCTCCATTGAGAAATTAACCAAACGTGGCTCTTTCGTTTCACGACCATACAATTTTTCAATAATTCATTACATAAATTCTCTCGAACAATCGCGATGTCACATGAATTTTTAAATCTCAATATTTATACAATGATATTTTAACTTTCGAGTTATAAATTTCAAATTCTATTCAATTATCGTTTTTCTTTTTTTGTTTAGAATCGAAATATAAAAAAATGACTCAAGTTTACACATCGGACGAAGTGTCGTCGCACGACAACCAGAAGGATTTATGGATGACGATACACGGTGGAGTTTACGACTTGACGGATTTCCTGACAAAACACCCAGGTGGTGAGGAAGTTCTTCTGGCGCTCGCGGGTAAAGACGGCACTGTTTGCTTCGACGAGATTGGTCACAGCGAGGAAGCGATACAGTTGAGAGAAACGTTGAAAATTGGTGAGGTCGCTGGTGGTACCACTTCCGGTTCTAACGGAACATCGCCCATGACGACGAAGAAACGAGAACCCACGGTCGACGACGACGATTGGGTTTACGAGGAACCGGAAGAAAAATCATCCAATTATATACCGCTATTTATCGGTCTCGGTGTTCTTGTATACGCCATGCTCTTCTATTACATCTTCTAGAAATCAAGAGTCATACAAATTAGCCAACGATACAAAACCAAATATCAAAGATCTAACAAATGTAAATTCGACGAATATAAATTAGAAGATTAATAATTAATACAATGACAAGCCTGTCCAATTATCTATTCAAATGTTTTCAATTATTCTCAATTTATTATTTTACTTAATTGCTTTATTTTGAATTCCAGCGATTTGATTCATGCGAATGACTTTGATTTTATTTCCAGTCGTTACAGATAAACAAAATCGTGAATTAATGTTCTTCGTGATTCGAGTCGAACTGGAGAGACCGCGATTAATCCACGTGGGCTTTATTATCGGTGTATGTATTATTGGATATAAAAATTTTTTTTTTCATAACGTGTAATCATAGTTGGTGTAATTATCGAGACGTCGTGATCGAACTCAACCAACAAGAATTCGTCGATGTATCTGTGCGAGTAAGACTAGCGACGAGGCGACTTATACATTCTCGTCGTATCGACGTAAATATTCTTACGTCCAAGTCGCCATCGAAGAGATTCAACGTCACTGTGACTCAACAAAAACTGCCTCCTCGGGTTCAACAGATTATCGAAGCGAAGTCACCTCGTCGTTCTCGGCTTGTTTTCTCTGGGAAATATTCTTGCCAACGTTTGAAAATTCCGGACTAATGTTTTCTTAATTGAAAACGACGAATCGAAGGTAGAATGAAAACATTGAGAATTATGCGTTATACTTGGAGTTGGAAAAACGAGTTTTCTTTATTCTCCATATTTGCACGTGGACGAGGTTTGTTTTGACAATGAGAAAATTGAATTTTTTTTTATTATAAAACGTGGATATTTTTGTTTCTGTTACGTTTTTCACGTTTTCGATGCAACGAGAAAATTGACAGCTAAAAGAGAAAATTGTCAGGAATTCTTGAAATTTGTATATACGTATGGTTGGGGGCGAAATTAACTGAGTCTCGCCTCGAGGGTCATAGACGGAGATGAAAATTCGGTGGAGGTAAAAAAGAGGAAACGACGAGCTATCGAGTAGCGTTGAGAGAAATAAAAGAAAGTCCGAGAGACGAGGGAGATCGTCACCGCTACCTCGCTTTCGGACGAGTTTCGGTAATATCAAACCTTCCCGAATGAGTTTCTCGTAGTCTAAATATTATACAAAATCAACAACGGGGAAAATATATAAAAGAACGCGAAGAACAAAATTTTCGTTCATTAATCTGGCGACGTTTGTGTTTTTTGCTTTTGTTTAATTTTTGTCAGTTGCCATGCAGGAAAGTCGAATTAAAAGACAAAATAAAGAAAAAGGAGGAAGTGTGTGTGTGTGTGTGTGATGGAGAATATTAACATATTTCCAAAATAAGTAAAATTATATTTGTGTACCTACTGTCATAAGGAATGTTATAAAGTGACAATTTTTATTGTTGTTTTTCATTGCTATATTAATTTGCATTGTCAATCGATAAAAACAAAATTCATCAAAATTCAAAAATTGAATTCATCATTTTTTTAAATTGCTCTTGATATTATTTTCCTCGTTTTCGGACGAGTTTCGGTAATATCAAACCTCCCCGAATGAGTTTCTCGTAGTCTAAATATTATACAAAATCAACAACGGAGAAAATATATAAAATAACGCGAAGAAACAAATTTTCGTTCATTAATCTGACGACGTTTGTGTTTTTTGCTTTTGTTTAATTTTTGTCAGTTGCCATGCAGGAAAGTCGAATTAAAAAGACAAAATAGGGAAAAAGAGGAAGTGTGTGTGTGTGTGTGTGTGAGATGGAGAACACTAACATATTTCCAAAATAAGTAAAATTATATTTGTGCACCGACACAAGGAATGTTATAAAGTGACAATTTTTATTGTTGTTTTTCTTTGCTATATTAATTTGCCTTGTCCAATCGATAAAAACAAAAACATGATTCATCATTTTTTTAAATTACCGTTGATTTATTTTTCTTATCGACACTCGGGGTGTTTAACGATGACTGGCCAAAAGATATATCCACGTGAAAACAGTCGTTTAAAAAGTAATCTACGGTTACATAATTTCCGTTCGATAATGATATAAAAAATGTTTTCTCTTTCTTTTTGCTCCAATTTAGGAGAATCGAGATTTTTGGATTAGATTTGGAAGTTTGGATTTTTCTATCCGCAAAGATTTTGGAGTTTGGAAATTTCGATTAAATTTGAATTTGGAAGATTAAATTAAATACTCGAAATCGATACGGAGTTGCTTTTTTTTCGTGACTCGATTCGTCACGAAAATAGTAAACGACATGAAAAAAGATTGCTAAACTCTTCTTTCGATTCTAATATAGTTCTGGTAACGTGGCAAAGGCTTCTCTCGCTTCTCACACAGTCTACAAAACACTCGAGTCGACGTCCCTCCTGCATACACGGTGAAAAATGCTCTGCTATGACGCAATACTTCCGGATATATTTCATAACTGCCACTAGACGAAAGACATTGTCGTGAACGAGTCAAAGTGCAAGAGGCAAAGAAAAAAAATTGACAATGATAATAATAAAAATAAGAACTGCATAAAGAAGTTGGTCCATACGTTGTGAAATGAAATTCTTCTCTTCGCGAGATTGAATCTCCGCGATGTGGAATATTCTATATTCCAGAGTGGAACGCGCATCGCTTTTCTCTTTTTGGTAGAATAATTCATGCGTAAATAAAATTTCAGTTTAGAATATTAACGAATAGCTTGATAATTTGTAATTAATTTTGCAGGCTCGTGTCGATAATGAATTTATAATTTTTCTGCAACGTGGAATATTTCATATTCCAGAGTGGACCACCACGTATAGTTTTTCTCTTTTTGGTAGAAAATTTCGTTCGCAAATAAAATTTCAGTTTAAAAAATGCACGAATAGCTTGATAATTTTTAATTAATTTTGTAGACTGATGTCGATACTGATTTTATAATTTTTATCAGAATAAAAACATTAGCCAAATAAACAAAAAATGCCCCTAACTTTTATTTAGCTAATGTTTTTATTCGAATAAAAATGAATAAATGAATAAATAAAAGAAGTGCCTAACTTTTATTTATTCGTGTATTTTCGTTATGAAAATAACGTACGTTTGCCTAGGGGAATTGCCTGGGGAAATAAAATTTTTACCAAAATTAAACCATAGGGTAAAAATAAATAAAAATATCCCTAATTTTTGTTTATCCGTGTATTTTCGTTTGAAAAATAATGCGAGTTTCCCTAGGGGAATTGCGTCGTAGAAAAATATTCATAATTTGAAAAAAATGAACTAGATAGTTTAATTTTAAAAGTGATAACATTTCCTAAGCGATAGAGGGAGAGAGAATTGTATGCAGTCTGAACCGTTTTAGGAATGATGTAAGCTCGTTTTGTACATGAGTGAGAATTCCATTCATAGCAACGACGTTCAGCCAAAACCGAATAATCAATGCTTCGTGTGCTATCGCGAGCCACATAAGATTGGTCTCGGTACGATCGATGTCTACCGAGTGGGCTCGTACCTAACAACAAGATAACGTGCCAGATAACGCGATAGCACAATTCAACTTGACTACTTCTTCGTGTAACTCGGTGAAAAATAATTCCAATGATTCATTTTAAAATCGACTCGTAAGTCATTTTTTATCCTCTCGGATCTATTTCTTTTTCTAACAGATTAACCGATCATTGTTTTTGTTGATTATAAATTAAGATCCCTACATGCGAAGATTCGTTTTATTTGTACTTCGTTCGAATTTCAATTTTCTTATCGATTAAACAAATTTTGAATCGACTGATTAATTAATTTTATTTCTCCGACAATTACCGACAAATTAGATGCGTCGTTGAGTAATAAAATATTAAATTAATCAATGATTAATTACACGAATTTCAATTTTTTTTATCGATTAAACAAATTTTTAATCGATCGATTAATTGATTTTATTTCTATTACAATTAGTTACAAATTAGATTCGTCCTTGAGTAATAAAATAATTAATTAATTAACGATTAATTACACGAATAAAAAATAAATGATTAAATACACGAGTTTCAATTTGTTTATCGCTCGAATAAATTAATCGATCGATTAATCAATTTATTTCTATGACAATTAACGAAAAATTAGATACGTCGTTGAGTAATAAAATATTAAATTAATTAATTACGCCAACAAAAAACAATGTTCACGGTCAATATTGCGTTGTGCAAGAGAAACGAAAAGAAGAACCGTATGAGTGTATGAAGTAGTAAGAGAAATCAGTGTGAGAGTTATATTGGTGTGCACGAAACTTCATTGGTAGAACGAAGGAGGGGCACAAGGCCGAGGCGATGCGAGTCGGGATAAATATACCCGAACAACTCGTTTGCCGTGGCAGTATTAGTCTATACTCGTGCTGTGCAGACGCATCTCCCTAGTGAGATACGAAAAAAAAAAAAAAAAAAAAAAAAAATAAATAAATCAAAACCAAAATCATAAATTAATAAATTGATTAAAAAAAAAAAAAAAAAAAAACAATATCGATAAATGATAAATCGATATATTTCATATCGATTTTAGACAAATTTTAAACAATCCAAAAGTAAAGGGAAAAACAAAAAGACAAGATCTTTATATTTTCACGGTGAGTGCAACCAGTGCGTGATGTGTTAGTACGTAGTCGAGTAGAGGAAGTGGAGGAATTAATGGTGGGAGAAAACCCGTTCTCGAACAGCTGGACTACACAAAAATGTGGCCCGTTTCATAAATTCGAAGACTCCAAAAGACGAAGAAGAAACGTTCGAAATTATTTAGAAATATTTTCAACCACGAAAACTGGACGTTCGTGACTCGAATCGATTGATTAATCAAATCGAATTAATCGATCGAGCTAATTTTTGTATTCGTAGATCGTTTCGGGAATAATTAAATCACGACGATTAAAATGTTGAAGTAATTCGATTCGGTTATTCCTCGTTGATACGAGACTCGATGTACTACGACGTAGAAAACAAACGACAGAAAAAAAGAATTTGTTACTCGTGCACACGTGTACCTCGTGGGTTTTACGTAACGCCGAGTTCCAGAACCGCTCGACGGTCGACTATGATTGAAATTTGTGGAAATTATTAACGAGCACAAGGATAGTGAAATAAAAAAAAATTAATAAAAGAAATGGAAGAAAAATATATATTATTTTTTTTTTTTAAATGTGAATTTGTGTTGAAATAATTTGTTTAAAGTGGAGGGGGTAAAGCGATTAGAAGAAAGGAAGGGCATGCGTTGCTCGTGTCGAATTATTGCGCAGGTTTTTTTTTTAAGTAGTCGTTTTGTTCTTGTTTTTACTGCGCTTTTAGAAACTTTTAACGAAGATTTGGTGTTGCGTTGCAGTGAATGCAACATGGCGCCGAGACGAGGAATCTCGCTTGCGTGACAACGAACGGCGTCTGCCCTGCCAGCACGATTTTTGCCACGTCACGAAATGACCAGCGCGCGCGGGCTGTTTATATTTTCTTATCCGAGCGATTCGACGAATTCGACGATACGATTTTATCCAGTTTCGGATAATTGTTGTTATTTTGTAATTTTGGTTTCGTAGACAAGAAAATGTCGCGTTTTTTCAAGTCGAAAGACACGGAAGAATTTATGAAAAAAAGTTGAAAGTCGTTTTCATAAAGAATAAACGGGTAGAGAAGATTGTAAGACCTTTAAATATTTTTCCGCATAATAAACTCCCCGTTTTTTAAATATCTTTAAAAATAAATATACAAAAGTTAAATATTTATATTTTGTTTATCAGAAATATGTGATTTTTATTATAGCGTGGAAATTGAATTCATTTCTCGATCATAGAGAAAAAAAACGTCGCGTTTTTTCAAATCAGAAGACACA
>JAPYZT010006653.1:0-10651 GCA_030522965.1 Tryphoninae sp. A BG-2022a | reverse complement strand
AGAGAGAGAGAGAGAGAGAGAGAAATTGTTTTTGACAGGAACATTTTTACTATATATATATTCTTAACATACTATTCCTGATACACTTTATCATTTGTCAGTACATCAATACATAATAACCAATACAATGAGATATATATATAGTAAAAATGTTCCTGTCAAAAACAATATATATATATATATATATATATATATCATTGTATGGGTTATTATGTATTGATGTACTGACAAATGATAAAGTTAATCAGGAATAGTACGTTAAGAATTTTGTATATCGCAGGATAGGTTAAAAAATTAGCCCAAAAGGAGTAAGGAAAGCTGCGGAATTGTGATACGCCCAGTGATTGATGGCGTAAGTAAACTTATTAACTACTTACAATTTTCCTTTAATAACCCTGTGGTTATTGTATTCTCGTCTTCCAAAGACGCCAAACTTTGACAATTTACGAACGAATCAATGATCGACAGTTGACTCTCGGGATAAGCTAATTTTTGACGACAGAGACGCCAAACATTCTTACACAAGGACGTTATACCTATACTACTAATTGTAAGTGGATCAATCCACTCTTTCCTAATTACGACGATCTACTACTTTCTACTTTTGACATTCTCGAATCCGCTCGTCAAAATTGATCGACGTGCGAGGTCGAGGGAGAGGATAATACGTGACAAGTCATTACATCGACGCTGTTTATTCTCTCACTTGGCTCCATTATGCTAAATCTTCGCGAAAACGATGGAAAGACGACGTATTTATAATACGTAATAATAAATTATAGACAAAATTGAAAAATTATTGCTTTTTCTTACATTAATTAGACTACGCGATTGCGCGTCAATAATTGTATTTATAAAAAAAGAAAATATTTCAAAAACTCACCAGAGAGTTGACGCTCGGACTGCGATCTCGGCTGTCGTGGTATCTGAAAAACGTCAGATGACAACGATTAAAAATCAATTTGAGCATTCTCTGTGAATCTACGATATAAGTATATACCGTGGATTGGGTAGAACTTTTGATACAGTTAAATATCTCGTTTATCATCCCCAAGAAAATTGACAGGCAGTTGCAACGAAACGCTCTACCGGAAATACCGATACTCTGTAACATCAACCTTTCAATGTCGTTTAACTTCCAGGAAGAGAAAATTCTGTAAGACATCTTTCATCCAACAAATCCCGGTAAATATAATCATAAAATAATAATTAGATGCTCGTGGGATGATTAAAAATTGTCAAAAAATTCGAAAGCGTTCGCGATCGGGACACTTCCGCTTTGTGAAGGAACATCGAATGAATAAATTCAAACTCTGAGATAACGTTGTGTCTACAGACGCGTGTTTTTTTAGGATTTCGACCCAAAGTATATGATGGATTTACAGGAAGAAGAATATTTAATACAGATACTATAGGAGAAATTTGACACGGGCGCGGACGAGATATGTGTTCTCGTTGTTCGAAACGGGTCTCCCTAGCGAGATGAAAAATGGATCGAAGTGTCTGTGTGGCTTTCTCCGCACTACCTCGTTCGACGCAAACCCGCGATTGAATTATCCGGATCGCGTTTACACTCGGCGATCCGCCCTTCGCGAGGAATATAGCCAGCCTCCCTTGTGTGGTTTTCGCATCAGTCGTTTACCCACCACGACACTGACCCAAATTCGCCCTGAAAATACCTACATATATGGATATTCCGGCACGTGCAAAATATAACGGAAGATATGACATAATCGCTCGTACATAATAACGCAACGTGGAGTCTCGATTTACCATACGGTCGAATGCGGGGCGCGAAAATAAATAAACGATCGTTGGTGGATGAACGTAAATTAATTTTCGCGTAAAAGCAACAAACGATAGTTCGAATATGTTCGAACGGAGGATGAACGGCGCACCGTTAAAAGTTTTCGTTGCAAACGTTGATCGTCAAACGATATTATCATCCAGGAATGAAGTTTACATTTTCCAATGGAGTTTACTTCTACAAATAATGTTTACATTTGGCACTGATCACGTGGGACAGACTCCAGTTCCAATACGTAACGTATTTGGTACTTTGAGGTTAAAAATAATGACGCGATAAATTATGAATAATTACGGTATGATGCCCGTTCGAGGTTTGGATATCGCTCGATTTGTGAACATTTCCGGGTGATAGAGACGATGCGAGGCTGGAAATTAAAAAGGAAAATTGCTTTTAGCCCGTAAGCGGAATTTTGCGTGGGAGGCCAAGCGAGTTTTTGCAACGTTTGATGAAACCTATAGCTGTGTAACTCCTGTATAGGGTTTGTCGGCTGTGCAACAGCGCAAGCCGATTATTTGAGGGTCGTGTGTCGCCAACCGATTAATACGCGATACAGCTCACTGGTCTATTAGCTTTGATCATTCACGGACACCACCTGTGCAAACATAACCTCTCTCTCTCTCTCTCTCTCTCTCTCTCTCTCTCTCTCTCTCTCTCTCTTTCTCTTTATGTCTCACCCACTTGCCTCTCTCGTGTGGCGCCCTCGAGTGGCACACGGCCGCAACCAAGGCGCCCTCTCATGACCGGTCGTTCGTTCATGCAAAGCTGCCGAGAAGAGGCCGAACGACGGTGACTAAAGTGCGGGAAGTAGCAACTCGGAGAGAAGGAGTAAATGTTACAAAGACGATAGCTTCATTGATAATTTTTCCATCATTATTCTTCGCAATCGAAGGATTTACGTTGGGATTACATCTCTATTGGATATCTCGCGAACGATGCTGTAAAATTCGTTGAATGTCATTGTACGGTTGTTTCAAAATATTGGGGATCAACGATCGAGCATTTAACAATGAAAAGTTTATTGTTTCTTTGATAATTCCAGGATTTGATTCGAGAGATAAGCTGATCCACAAATTCGCGATGTAAAAACAAGGAATTACTTACGTATCGCACGTGGTGTACATTAAGTTCTCCCGTCCCTTGAAGAAGGTAGTCGGACGAAATCTCGATCGTATCCGTAACGAGAGGAGAAGGAAGCAAGCGAGAGAGACAAGAGTTAAAAAAAAAGGTAAACCTTCTCTCACGAGTCCGCACGTGTGGCTCTTTCTCTTTCTCGCCGCGCGCGAGAAGTTCAAGATTCAAACCGCGAGGAGTGAAATACAAATACCCGCATTTGCAACGAGCTAACCGGGTACACGCCTCGCGTGGGCAGTGACTAATGGCGTCCCATAAGCACGGATCTTTGCGGATCAAGGAAGGACGAATGGGTTAAGTCTTGAGCCAGCTCATAGTCGCACGGCCAGGAGAGAGAACGAAAAGGTGAAACAGAAAGAGATATACAGAGAGGGAAAGAGAGAGAGAGAGAGAGAGAGACTATATATGAGTTATCAGCACCAGCTAATCTCAATACTACCGTGAATGCTGCATATACACGTTTTCTTCGCTCCGGTCAGCCGAGTGTCCTGTGATTAATGTCCGTTTGCATATATCTACAGACTATGGCGATTAGTGGCAAAGGTTTGAGCATTTAGTCCCGCTAAATCTTGAATTCTCAATCCTACTACTATCATCATGACTATCAATTAGCATTCTCTTTGGTGCGAGAAAAAAAATTATTGGACAGCAATAAACCAGTTGCTTCGTAAATGGCAGGCCTGGCATTGGTTTACAGGGATTTCCAAGAAAACTGGACTTGGATCCCTTTAAGTTTGCCCAGAATTGATGACGGAGAATTAACATAAGATAGCGCTCTAAAAGTTGTTCGTTCCATATCAAATTTGGGTGTTTTTACTTTCACTCATTCGAAATACGACCGGGATTACGTTAGTTTCGAAATAAGCTAGTTAAATATGTCAGTGTTAATAATTTCCCCTGGAATCAGACTTTGCTTTATTTCTTGACAGCTAAATTGACTTATCTATTTTAGGTTACCTATTATTAATTGATTTATTCGATCAATTTTAACTTCATCGATTTCTTTTAACGGATATTAATAAAACATTGCTAGAGACATACCGGCTTGCTTCTGTTGACCAACTCGGCTCCTTTGTTTTCCAATAGTGGGGCACTGCTGCTTTTACTTCCTAATTCGATGTTCAGAGGTTCGTGCTTCAGCTGTAGACTTGCGGCTGATGGTGACGAGGGTGCACGAGGCAACGCTTCGAGCAACTCTGCCGAACTCAACGAGCTACTTCCCGTGATACAGATTGCTGAGGGGAAACATACATTTTCATCACCTTCGTGAATAAATAATTCGATTTTCTTATATCATCGTGTATAAAAATTTGGTAAATTTATTTAGCACACACCCAGCGGAAGGTTCGTTGGCCTCGGGGCTTTAATCCGTGGCAGTGTGTCATACAGGCCGCTGCTACTGTCGACAGCATCTTGGGAGCATGGGTCGTCATTTCCACGCGTTTGAGTGTGAACGCTCTCTCGCCGTACCCAAATGTCGGTCGAGCCTCTGTCATTGCGAGAGCTCAATTTTGAAGGCCTACGCCTTATACGTTCCCAGGTTTCTTTCCGATGACACTTACTGCCCGTCGAGGCTATTCGAATCAAATTAAAAAAATGAACATCTGTTGAATCTCGTTGGTCACCAACCGTGAAGTCATCCATGTAAAAATTTCGTACAACATTCAGAAAGATATGAAAACAAACACACGTGCGAAGAATGAAAAGGTCAATGCTATTGGATCTTAAGTTGGAGACAGCGCGGGAGCATCAAAAATCAACATGGAATCAAAATGACACGCGCACGAGGCACTCACGTTTGACCGCACGTCGATCCGTACTCCTCGGTGGACTTGCTGTACCGATTCCACTCTCAAGAGGCGAAGCCCTGTCGGTCGTGTCCGGCGAAATGCTTCCCGACGATATTTCATCCATGCTTTGCAAAAGATCTTGCGACGAGGACGAAGATCTGTTGTCATCGTCAACGGTGTCTTGCGGCGAGCCTGGATCAAGCGCGCTCTCGTCTTGCAGCGAGTGAGCATCGAGTTGCGATTCGGCTACGCGAGAAAAATTCAAGAGGTGCAACGTTCTTCCTCAACCCGGAAGGATTTTAATGAGTACCGTGATATTTTACGACGTAATTTACCTCGAGGAGATTCGCAATCGCTGACCCAAGTGAAGCTCGAACTTCGCGATATCGCTGGGGATGTCTGAGTGGCTATATCGGTGTAGACGAACGACTCGGTCGGTAAGCTGCTAGGACAGCAGGAACCCGATCCGTTACGAAGACGGGAGAAGAGAGATTGAAGAGATATCGGCAGCTGAATCGTAAATTGAATCATATAATAAATCGTAAATTAAACCATGAATCATGTAAAACAATTTGATGAAACGATTTAACGATATAACGATTTTATATCGCTTATTAGGAACTTTTTAGAAAATCCCCATATCCATGGGAATTTTTACGTTCCATTCATTTGTTTGGCAACGTCAACTGTCTATTTATGAATTCACCTAATGCGACTTTCTATTGCGAAAGACGACCCAAAAACTGTGATGAAGTTTGTTAAACAAAGAAAAGAATAACGGAGATAATTGTATTGTTACTTTTCTTTCACTCTCATCAAATATTTTATAAACTGACGCGTCAATAAAAAGAATTATTGAATGCAATTCAATTCGACATACAGACATAAAAATATATTTATACAATCGTGGTAATAAACGAAACAATATTGTTAATATATGCAAGATTTTTACAAAAGTAAATAAGACGAATGGCTTGAATCTTTACTCACCGATCCAGATCTCGAATTATTCTCATCGATTCCGATTCCCTTGACCCCATCGTCGTTCTTCAATTTTTCCACCGATCTGGCGATCTCGTTGCTACTGACGTATCTCATGTTATCGGTAAGGTCGCAGTTAACAGCAGCGTCATTGACATTAGCTCGTAACGACGAGCTAAATTTCTTTAATTCAACGGGACTTATCTGGCTCACGTCCTTGTCAGATTCCGAGAGTCTCTTGGCCGTGACGTCCGATCGTAGAGTCAACGGTGAGACGGCACGGGCTTTTCTCGTAGCAGAAGACTCTCTGGACATTATTCTAGCTTTAGAGACAGAATTTTCGTTCGAGGTTTCGTTGGACGTGAGCTCGAGAAGATCTTGATCGGGAAGGGACGAGACCCTGACGAGCACGGCATCGCCTATGCTTTCGCGAAAAACCGGTGTGTGACGTTTTCGTAAAATCTTGGAAAACGGAAGTCTCTTTTCGTCGGTCGGTGTGACCGGTGCTGATCTCTGGGTCGAAGGACACTCTAGGGATTTCGAGCGAGTTACGAACTCGTGTTCGTTAGCTACAAAAACGTCGTCGTAATCCGGCTCGAGGGAATCGGCAGGGTTTTCCGACTGGACCGGTCCGCTCTTAGCGAATTTTCCTTGAAGAAATCTTCGACGCTTCTGCGACATTGGACTCGTCGGCAAATTGACTCTTCTACCGCGCGATTCTTGCTGCTGTCTCGGTGGCAACATTTTTGAACTTTGGCCCTTCGAGTCGGCCAACGACGATCTATCGATGATCCTGTCGTCGTGTGAACCGTTCGACAATGACGAACTCGAACTCGAACCCGACGTCTTGTTTCCCGAATCCTTTTTCATCTCGTCGAACATTCGGACGTTCGCCTCATCGTGCTCGCATCTCTTAGCTATATCTACGGGTCTATTTTTCTTTGGCAATACGCTGACGATCTCGCAGCCACCCGGGCGCCCTCGCGACGTTTGTCGCGAACGCTCCGTGCACTTCGGCAGACTAGAAGAATTTTTGAGCTCGTCGATGAGCTTCGCTTCGCGAATCGTACCGTTCACGTGAGAAATTCCAAACGGCTCGTCGTAATCCGAACTCAGAGCCTCGCGTCGCGATTGTTTCGTCTCGTTCTGATTTTTCACTGGATAATCCTCGTTCAATTTCGCGGGAAAATTTTCGTTTTTCAATAATTTCGTCTCTCGATCGATTATCAGATCCCTCGGATTTTCGTAATCAGAATTGAGCATGTACGAGGTTGTTACGCCCATTTCCATTGATTTTTGCGGTACGAGGCTTTCTTCAGGTTTTTTGCGCAATGAGAATTCGCCATTTGTTCTTCGATCTTCCAAGGTTTTCTCGTCCCTGGGACTTTCGCAACTCCCGGCGCTCTCGCTGTCGGATAAACCAAAATCGTTCAATAATTCTTTGTACTCGATTATTCGATCGTCGATCGTATTGTTGCGTCGTGAAATCGACGTTACAGGCGTATGAAAATGTTCATGAGTTTTTTCCACTAATTTACGATTATCATTGATCCTCTCGACGTATCTTTCGGACTCGCGAATCCCCGATCGATCGATCGAACGATCTGGAAAGTTTCCCGGTTCGCGAAAACTCGCCGATTTCTCGATGTCGAAAGATCTCGAGTCGAGCGCAGATCGATCGTCCGGTTGAGACTCATCGATATCGATATTCGAATTTATTTGGCTTTTCTTGGACGTAAAATCGATCTCGCGGCGTCGATCGAGCGGCGTAGATGGAGCTGTCACGATTATATCGTCGATTTCCTCCTGAAACAATAAAAAAAAAAACAAACAAAGTTAATTGAGAAATTCCACAAAAATCACATGGAAATCTGTAATAACTATTTTTATCATTATAATCATGTAATAAATTAATCAAACGATTCTTTAATATTATTACTTGGCTGCAAAACGTTGCGAAATATGTTAGAAGTAAACGCGAAGCTCGATCGATTCGGAAAAATCCTTGAATAATCGTCGCGGACAAAATAAGCGATCGGTTTAAGAAATAGACACGACCGTGTAACGCACCGTTCACGCGTATATATATAGACACACTCGAGATCCTTGGCACGTACGAGATCGACGAGTCGTGCACACGCATCAACGATTCACGCATGCGATAGTAGCGACTCGAAGCTATCGTGAGTATACAGGCACTTGTAGATAAGCCGCGACCTCGAGCACCGATCGATTCAAGGAGGACATCGTCGCGAGATCGCGTTCACGACGAACTTGATCGATAATCATTTTTTTCGTCACAAATCGCATCGTTTTTTGAATATTCAAAATCTTCGTATTGTGTCATAAAAATACTTAAAAATCGGCGTTACAGATAACGATCGGTTCGAAAACGCGATTCTTATTTTCTTGGGCAACCGATCAAGTACAAATCTAGCGAGTAAACATAGAAAATTATGGTAAACATTGCGCTTTTGTTTTAAATTTAAGAAATCTGTTCTAAAAAACGGAAATTATCCTTTTTTTCTTCTCAAAAATTACTTTTATTTTACACTGTGCGATGTTTTTGGAGCAAAAACTAACTTTGAAATTTGGTTATGTTTGACTTTACTCTCTAAATCTGAATTAGTGAAAAAATTGACTAATTCAATTAGTAATTGCACGTTTCACTGGTGAAATAGTGATAAACGCATCGTTTCACTGATAGAATATTAAAAACAATAGTAAATTAGGTTTACTAAAGCAAATTAGTAATACGTTTGACTATTTTTTAGTCAATACATATTACTAATTCATTAGTGATATTACACGATCACTAATCAATTAGTACAGGATTCAGCTATCGACTAATCACAGGCTCCAGCTTCCGACTCGATACTTTCTTTGTTCTGCCATTATGATGTCGGAGACTCCATTTTCTCATGTCAATAAGTTCATGCGCAGTGCGAAACGGCTAATCTTATTTTATAAAAGTTTTAAGGGAAAAAGCAAAAAGTGTACGAACGTTTCATTTTCTTGTCGGTACATATGAGATTATTACATATTATTCGCGTGAGGAATTACAATCGACTGATGCATGAACGTATCAGCTGTGCTGACTACTAATTGTGAAGTCAAATTGTACTAATTTTTATAGCGATCATTTTTGACTAATCGAATTAGTGATTTTTCACTAATCATTAGTGACCCACTTTTCGATAAATGAATTAGTAAAATATGACTAAAATTTAGTGAAATTTCACTAATTCGAATTTGGAGAGTATGTTCAATCACGAAATAAATGTTTGTAGTGCACAAATACACGTGCACATTCATTGTGCCTATATGTCAGGTATACATGTGACGAACATAAGGGTTGGAATTTTGAAGGGGGCGTGTAACGGCTGATTCTGCTACGAAGCTTCTACGTTTCACCCGTTTCGTTGTACCGGAGTTTCGTAGCAGACACGCGCCGTGACAGCTGGCGGTAGTCAGCTGCGGCTTGAAGGTAAATATTGTGAACTCTGTATCAACGCGGGGAAGGCAGCCCCACTTCCGAGTAACACTAACTTTTAACAGAATTGATCAAACGATAGAAATTATTATTATTATATTTATGTAAAAAACAAGTTTTTATTTATCCGTTTTTATCAATTATGCGAAAGATTTTTTTGTTTGTTCGTCTATTTTTATTCGACCGTTTCTCTCAATTTGATTACTTTTATTTCATTACTTTGAAAGAAATTGAAAAAGCAAGATAAGATGAGAAAGAACTTAATAATTCATTTTGGATGAGCTTTTTGAATTTTTTATTGAACGGAGATTGAACAAAATTACAAAATTGCGCAAGAAGCTTACACAAAATAAACAGAAATGAATAATCTGTTTTAGTCGATAAATATGATAAAAGACAAAATGACGTCATATAAGGAATTAATATCGTTCATTGTCGTAATAAACGTGTTCTTATTACAATTGTGAAAAAGTAACCCTGGATCGAATAAATTATTTCCGGGGGTATTCACTCCGATAATACGCCAGTGATAGGCCGAGTCAATTGCCGGGAAGTGTGCTCGGGAAAGAGAATTCGTTGCAATTTTCGAAGCGAAAGCTTAAAAGCATTTCATATCGTCTCTCCTTTTCTTGCGGGGCTGCCTCCTCGCTGATTCGGTCACTGAGAGTAAGGCATATTACAGCGCACTCGCTGTGCGATATAATGAGAGGGTCTCTTGCGCTGATCGTCGCGGGATTCACCGAGACACAGACACACATACACAATAACACTGCGGGGTGATTATTATTGTCGATTCCGTGAACGCGACGAGAAAGTGTTTCGGGCCGAAGCGAGCGAGTTCGAGAGTCACGATTTCAACGAGATTCAGCCCCATACCGAGAGAGGGCCTACATGTAGATTATAGTACCCGCGTTATGTAGGTACCTGATGCACTCTCTCGTCATTTTTGTTCTCTCCTTTTCGTGCGTCGTATTCGCGGTACGATGGAAGTATATTTCACGAGAAACACACCGCAAGTCCCAGACCGCGTGGACGTGCAAGCAAGCATGCGGTGCACAACGTGGGCGCACATGCCAACCAATGGATACGTAATTTAATGGGTCAGACCTATTGGCGCGTATGAACGCAAATTACGTTTTCCCTGAACGCTTTTCACACGATCGAGTTAAATTCCAAATATGTATGGACAATGGAAAGATTTTCATTTACAGGATATTAATGATGTTCGTGGCATTTAAACGAAAACAAACGATTTTGTTCGAAGCGAGTTTATTCGGCCAAATTGTAAATCCTATAATTATCACTCGGTTGAATGATGAATTTGGTGCGAATTAGCGAAGCGCGATTCGAATCAGATAATTGAGTTGGAATTTTTATCCATAATTGGCGTATGGAATTATTAAGAATTTTGTTTATTTTTTAATTAATGATAAGTTATCAATTTTT